>JARHVA010000713.1:3902500-3935000 GCA_037957365.1 Torreya grandis | reverse complement strand
TGGGTCTACCATTCATGTAGTTGTACAACATGATATTAATGAGGATTACCACACCTATAGGTACCTCACTAGTTTTATAAGCCTAGGGGTCACCCGTACACTAGTCCTTTCACACTTCCTAACACTTAACCTTTTTAATTTATGTGTTGACATATCAAAAAAGTTTCTTTATGCACTCACTTGAGGCACAGAAAGGTAAATTAAGAAGGGTCAGGGTTAGTTGGCAGTGGTATCATTCATATAGTCATGCACCAAGCTTTCATGTACAAGGTTACTTGGAGATTTCTCCATACCATCCCAACTATGAATGAATTAATTATGTACTCATATAAACAAAAACATGATGACACTAATCTTACTAAGTACTCATTTATTCAATAATCATAACAATGTTAAGTCCAAGAATAACATATAACAACATTCTATAACAATAACATCAAAATTGTTCATTCCTTAATAGTCCATGATTACAAGTCTCACAATGGTGCTCAAAAGCACTTGACACTATCATAGGCTATCAAATAATTTATCTCTCTTTAAAAATCTAACTATGTTTGACAACATTTAGTTGCTCTTCTAATCATTTCCTTTAGGACTTTGTAACAATTTTGGCAACATTTTCTTGCTTATTGATCAATCCTTCTATAATTTAGTATCAATTCATTATCCCTCACTAGCTCTCTTATTCTTTCCCAGGTTTCTACCTTATATATGCATTACACAACCTTGTGTGTCACTTAATAGCTCAACTACCACCAATTAACAAGTAATTTCTTTGTCATCCACTTGGTAGTTAATGTGGTGGTCTGCTCTAAGTCAACTACCACAATGTCTTTCATCACTTATCAAATACCTGTAAGAATCAATCCATTATTCATAACTCTTATTTTTTATCATCCACAATCTCCATTATAATTTTTTGATACACATGGTATTTTCATGTCTCAATCTTGTTCTTTTGTCATATGTGCACATGGACTATGGACTTAATTTTATTATCTTTTGCATGTCTTATTGGCAATCCCTAATGGGATTGAGTGCATGAAATAGTCAGGTCTATGCATGCCATTGTCTACTCCTTTGATCTACTATCACTTATATCTACCTTCATCTATCATGTGTGCACATTCCTAGTCCTTGTTATACTTTTCCAAAGTCTAGGTTTAACATCACCCACACTAACTTGGTTGTCCATCCTTGATCAACCTTATCATCCTTCCTTCTATATGGATTTTTTTCCACCTCTTTATTTTTATATCCTTGTCACGTCTTTTCCCTTTGAGATTTACTTACTTTGTGTTTTACTTTCTCACATCTCTTCTTGTTGTGCCTTTCTCTTTCTACATAATCTGAGTGATTCTAGCTTTAGGTCTTTTTTTCTTAGTCTTAGCACCATCATGTTCCCTAGTTTTTTTTCTAGTTCCATATGTTTGAGACCTCTCCTACCTTCCTCATTATGTACCACTTGCACACATTTTCCTCTAAAGTTTTATGTACTCACAAGCGTACCCATACTTAGACAAAATTTCTAAAGAATCAAAGAATTAAAGTATCCAAATAATTCAACTTTATTTTGTTGAATCAAATAATTTTGGGGCATCTTTACTTAACTTCTCTTCAAAATCAGCCCATATTTTAAGTGCATGTTGAATGATCTATGAAAACTATTATTTGGGTGCCCAATCCTTATAAAGCTAGAAGTTGATCTAGGAGTGACTTGGCTTGTTTTTTTAATTTATTCATCTTCTCATTAACTTCTTTCACCATTTCTTTAAGTAAGTTATCCTTATCTATATTCTTTAGTTTTATCCTTGAGAAGTGTTTCTCTAGATCATTCATTTTCGCACTTATTTTTTGGACCAACTCTTGCATAATTTTTGTGTGTTCCTCTTTATTTTTATTTTTATATACTTGGGTGGCTATAAATTTCTACTTATGTTTTTTTAAGATATATGTGTGTTGATTATTACATTCAGTTAGAGAAATCAGAAAAAACTTATCGTAACTACACTCTTAGAGAGATTTTTCATAGCTTTGTCATAATTTTTCAATTACTCAACGAACACAAACTCATATTTCTTTATTTTATATTTCACAAAATAATTTCCTATTCCTATCTTTAGGAATTAATTTATCAACAAATTTCTTGTTAACTAAAATAACACATCCTACCCTCAAATTAGCTAAACAGGTCAAACGGCACCAAACTTGATGTTTGCTTTTAAAAGTCAATAGTTCAAAATATTATTTTTTAAGCATAATGAGAATCCTCACACATGATTTATTTTAAGCACAAGGATCATTCACACATGAATTTTAAATAGTAGGTTTCTTTTCTCTACAGATAATGGAATGGTCTTATTATTCATATCCATTCGATATTATACCAATACCTATCATTATTGTGTCTATTATATTATGAATTATAATTTTAATATTATATTTTTAATTATATAAGAGTATTTGAACTTAATATAATTGGTAAAATTATACAATTATTTAGAAACTAAAATTAATAGTCTTTTTTTACCAAATTATTAAAAAAAATAGTAGATGCTTACGTTATGCAGTGTTAAGAAACCCAAAAATCCTTTGTATAATAAAAGTAGTAAAAAATGCCATATATATATATATATATATATATATATATATATATATATATATGAAAAAATAAGTAATTTTCTTGAAATATTGTATAGCATCATATTCATGTCATACACTACTAAATTTCATAGGAATGGTGCCACAAATTAGGTCAAGTTAGTGTTGTCTATTCATTTTTAGTTTTTGATATTTTTACTCATTACCAATTCTAATTTGAAACAAACACAATGCAATTTACCCTAAATTTACACCATAAAAAATTTAAAATAAAAATAATAAAAAAGGGAAGGCTTACGCATCCTCCCACTTCATTTTATTATCAATATTCAAAGAGTAAAGGAGAAAGGGACAACATAGGTTAATAAATGGAAAACATATCTTGAGAGTAGAATACTATATCTTGAAAGAGAGGAAAGGGGACAACAAGGTGGTTATCTACTAATAAATTTTTGGAGGAAAAGTAAGGACAAATGTAAGGAGTGGAGGGTAACAAAGAAAATATCCACTTATATTTTAAGAGGAAGAATATGTGTTACCCTTATAAATCCAAATATCATAAGTATGTTATTTTTTAATTTATAAGTGAATTTAATTTATGTTTACATAATTCGTAGAAACAATCATAGAAAAAATAATATGAAAAACATATTCAAAAAGCAATCTAGGAAAAAACTTGGACTGAACTTATGAAACCTTAGGAAAAGAACCCTTTAAAAACCTCTAAAAAGTTATACAAACCCTTGAAAGCCATCTGACTCTTATCTCTTTTCCCAATTTATTTTTTCTCCTTTTTTCCTCATTGCATGTAAATTGTTTAACAAAATTCTCAATTTCATATTAGTTTTATTTTTAGCCATCCTCATTATCTCTAATCGTTATTCAACTCTATCAATCATTCATATTTCATTCCATGAAAAAATTGAATTCTTACGAAGATAAAAATTAATCAAACAAAAAAATATTATTTTTAAGACAATAAAATGTAATTTTGAATGTGTAAATAGGATAAAAATTAGACTTAATAAATAAGATTAACTTTTTTTTACATGTTGATTGAATGTTCTAAATGTTAAGCATGTATGGAAGCCAATAGGCCATCTTATGAAAATTAAATTAAGATAGCATTACACAATGTGTATTATGGTGGGTATAGAATTCATGTGGTTGTACAATGTGATATTGATGAGGATTACCACACCTATAGGAACCTCAATAGCATTGGAAGCTTAGGTTTCACCCGTGTGCTAGTCATTTCACACATCCCAATACTTGACCATTCTAATTTATGTGTCAACACATCACACAAGTTTCTTTGCATGCTCACTCGAGGCACAAAGAGGTAAACTAAGAAGTGCCACAGTTAGTTGGCAATCATATCATTCACATAGTCATGCACATGACTTTAACGCACATGATTATTTGGAGCTTTCTCCATAACATCCTAACAACATATGGAAAAATTATGTACTCATTACACAAAATCACAATGACACTAATATTATTAAGTATTCATTCATTCAATAAGCATAACAATGTTAAGTTCAAGAACAACATCTACCAACATTTTTTTAATAATAACATCAAAATTATTCTTTCCTTAATAGTCCATGATTACAAGTCTCTCAATGGTGCTCAAAGGTACTTATCATTATCATGGGATACCAAAGCATTTCTTTCTCTTTAGAAATCTATGTTTCACAACATCTAGTTACTCTTATAATTGTCTCTTTCAAGACTTTGTAACCATTTTGGAAATTTTTTCTTACTTGTTGATCTATCCCTATACAATTCAATAGTAATTCATTATCACTCAATAGCTCTCTTTTTCCTTCCCAAGTTTAAGCCTAAGGTGGGCATTCCACAATCTTGTGTGTCACTTTTTAGCTTAATTTCCACCAATCAACAAGTAATGTCTTTATCATCCACTTGGTAGTTAATGTGGTTGTTTTCTCCAATTCAGCTACCATATTATATTTCATTGTTTATCAACTACTTGTTAGAATCATTCTATTAGTCATAACTCTCATTGTTTATCCTCTACGAACCCCATTATAATTCATGGATACATGTGGTCTTTGGATGTCTCAATCATGTTGTTTTGTCATATGTGCACATGGACTTGATTTTGTCAGCTCATGTATGTCTTGTTGTAAATCCCTAATGGGTGAAAGTGCATGGAATGGTTAGGTCTACACATGCCACCCCCTACTCCATTGAGATACTAGTGCCTATATCTACCTTCAATTTTTGCATGTGTGTACTCTTGGTCCTTATTATACTTTTCCAAAGTCTTGGGTCAACATCACTGACACTAACTTGGTTGTCCATCCTTGAGTAACCTGCTCATCCTTCCCTCTATATGGCCTTATTTTTCACCTCTTTATTTTTATACCATCATCACACTTTTTTCCTTTGAGGTTTATTTACTCTATGTTTTAATTTCACACATCTCCTCTTGTTGTGCCTTTCTCTCTACACACAATATAAGTGGTTATGGACTTGGGTGTTTATTCCTTAATCTTAGTGCCATCATGTGTGCTAGTTTTATTTTTGTCTCCATCTACTCTACACCTCACTTACCTTCTTCATTATGTGTTACTTGCATGCATTTTCCTCTAGAGCTTTAAGTACTCCTGCATGTATCCATACTTAGCCAAAATTTCCAAATAATTAAAGAAGGAAAGAATATAAATAATTCAACATTATTTTGTTGAATAAAATAATTTTAGGGCATCTTTCCTTAACTTTTATTCAAAATCAACCCATATCTTAAATGCATGTTAAATGACTTGTGTGAAAAATATTATTATTGCACCCAATCCTTGTAATGTTGGAGGTCCCTCTAGAAGTGACTCATCATGTTATTTTAATTTATTAATATTCTTAGTAACTTCCTTGATCATCTATTTGAGGAAGCTTTCCTCATCTATAGTCTTTAACAGTAGCCCTGAGAAGTATTGCTCTAGATCATTCTTTTTCACACTTATTGTTCAAAGAAACTCTTCCACTTCTTACATCCTTTTTGTGTGTTCCTCCTTATATTTATTGGTATATACCTAGGTGGATAGAATTTTATACTCATACTTTTCTTTACGTATATATAGTTATACACAACAAATGAGTGAAACATTAGATTAGATTAACTGATGATGAATAGTCCCCAAATAACACATCACTAGTCAATACTTCCTTGCAAATACCATTAGAATTTGAATAGATGTTATTACACAGGTTCAATACTTCCATAATTTTCACATCAGACTAGACGAGGTCACTTCAAATGAATTAAATTTACATAGGCAA
This sequence comes from Torreya grandis, assembly GCA_037957365.1. NCBI lineage: Eukaryota > Viridiplantae > Streptophyta > Pinopsida > Cupressales > Taxaceae > Torreya > Torreya grandis. The sequence goes on along the minus strand of JARHVA010000713.1, from coordinate 3,929,093 downwards.
AGGAGGAATATTAAATGATTTCATCTTTTTTCATTATAAAAAATAAAAAATAAAAAATAAAAATGCATGTTGCATATATTTAGATAACCATTTGTAAGTTAGCAACATTTAATTTATCTAGACATGTCAAACTGCACCCAATTCAAGTGTTGTATGCAATCAGATAACCATTTGAAAGTTGACAACAAATTCCTCGTGAACTAAAATAAGGGCGCTAAGTGCAATTCTCATAAATGTGAACATTGCCATAGTAATAGTCATTTTCGTATTAATTTACTAAATATTTACTAATTTAATTTTATTAATTACAAAGGTTCAAAGTATTCTGCAAGCATTATATAGTGAAAGAATGGTATTATAAATAAGGTTTATATAATATGTATTATGGTATTATATAGAATGCTTAAAAACATAAAATTTTATAAAGAATAACTGAAATATAATGTATTGTTCTCTAAATCAGTGAGGCCTTATACATTTACCACTTACTAATATCTATGTTATGTTATCGAATTCAACTTATCGGTAAGCAAGTAAAGAATAGAGTGATTATTCATGTGAAATATGTAAGCATTTAAACTAAGCAAACAAACAAAAATAACTATCTCAACCATAAGAACTCCTAGCATAATTGGTCTCTCTAGGACATTTCTAGGGGATAAATTATTGTTCATGGTCACATTCTCACCAGGGTTGTACTCCACTCGATCAACAAGAAGAAATTGAAATCTAAACCCAAAAATCTAAACCATAAGCATTAATACCATGGAAAAATAAAGGCCATGGATTTGTTTAACGTATTAATATCATGGAAAAATAGGATTTAGAGTATTTCCTAGTCCATCAATGATAATGTAAAGTATCCATTAAACATTTATGGCTAATGTGCATATAATACCTTAAAATTTCCCATTAACTTAATTAAAACCAAATCATATACTCTATTTTAAAAAACTTAATAATCTAATTAAATTCAAGGTCAAAAATGCCCGTGACAAACTGATAATTTAAATGCCACAGTGTAATACTAATTTGTTATAGTTTTGAAGAGTTGCATACCTCATAATGAAGGATTAATTCTCTGCATTGTGGACTATAATAGATTTGCACTGAGGATATAACAATTCTCTATGATGCATGGGTATATACCACATCTAATGGTTAAATTTCAATTCTAGGTGAAAACATGTGGGAATAAAATGAACTTTTTAACTTATAGATGGACATGTGGATATAGAAAAGTATACTTTTGAGGGGCTCCATATTGGAAAACCCTGATAGCTTCGATAGAGTTTATATAGTAAACTAAATCTACCAAACCATAATTTTGAGTGTTTTTAGATTTGGCTATTATATTTCTTCCATATTTCAAATTAGTTTTACCAACTTAGGATACAACTTTAATAAGAAAAAAAAAGTTTATTAATCTTCACATGAATCCATGAGATGTATGTAGATAATAGATAATTCTAACATGTAGCAAAAATTTTAAGTCATGCCGGGAAGAGAAAATAACTCATTTTGAATGCAATCAAAGACAACTCAGAATTACCTTGCTCATCTAAAGCCACATAGGGTGTGAGCGTGTTATGATCCACACTTATAATATTTGAAAATAATGTAAAATATAATGTAGATAAATTCAACACAATAAATATTGGTTTGCCAAGATACCTAAATATTCAATATATGCATAAATATAATAATCACCCTTAAAGTAGGGTAACACCATACAATACTCCTTTAGGAAGGAATAACTCCACAATGTCTCTTCAAGGGGACAACCTCCAATATTCTTCTACCAAATAGAAGACTTTATGTTTACTTCATTCCTTTACAATGATAATCATCACCTTAACATAGACATCTATCTAACTATTAATGGATGGATAACCTCATAATCCTAATGTAATCCAACTATTACCCAATGCACTAATTCTACAAGTTACTCCATTGTTATAATTTATTAGATCCATATATCTAACTAAGGGGGATGTGTGCTACATGTTGGTATCTCCATCAACCCATATACATTAATATATCATATCCTTAGGTACATAACATTCTAATGTAGATCAAAAAGTTAGGTCAAAAGTGCCAATCAGGATCAATATTGTCAAGCCCTATTATGGTAGGACCACAAACTAGGGGCTGAGGAAAGGGTGTCGAAACTCCAGGTAAACTTTCTCACAAGGAAGAGATGGAGAAAGAAGGGGGAGTTACTAGATCCTTTATACTAAGGTTCTTTGAAATACATCACAAAGTGAGCCAACTTGACTACAATGTGCAAGGCATTCAAAGTGAGATGCAAGGCATACAATCTAATATAAAATCCATACAATTTAATTTAAAACATATCATTATGCATTTATAAAATAATTAGTTAAATTACCTAGCTATCACTATTACACAGCCCCACCATGGTGAATCTCCCAACAAGCCTAATCCAAATCCAAGTACCTTGCCACAACGGAACTTGTTACCAAAGGTAGATATGCGTAAATTTGATGGAAAGGATCCACTCAATTGGAACAACCAAATGGAGAATTTTTTTTATCTGCATCAGATTCCATGTGAATAAAAGTTTACCATGCATCCTTGTATCTAGAACTTGAACAATTCATTTGGTATCAATGGTTATGTGCTCAAAAGAAAAAAAGAATGGCTCTTAATATCCCCTGGGCATTTTTTATAGAGGAGTTGTAATTACACTATAGCAATAGTGTGACAGAGAATTACTTCAGCCAACTAGCAAAATTGTGATAAACTGTTTTAGTCAAAGATTTTATTCATAATTTTTAGAACCTATTTTTACGTGACGAGATAATTTTTTATGAGACCCTGAATGACCTATTTTTGGGAGGCCTCAAAGACTACATTCAACATGAGGTATGCATGTTTAATCTGTTAGCATTACATTTTTCATCAGTATTAGATAATACCGATACAGCTGGAAAATTTTCCCAGATTCTTCCTTTGGCGCTATTCGGTTAGCTATTTCAGGATAACTATTTTGTATATATGTTGCTTCGTTTGCATGAATAATATATCGAAGTTTCTATTGTGCAATCTCTATTCAACTCTTTCAATCTGCCAAGACTGGTATCAGAGCTAGACGGGCCAAATCATTCTCATGATGGATACGTATGAGATTTGTAAGGCGCTGTCATACATATTCTCGCCCCTATGAATGAAAAGAGAATTCACTACTGTGTAGTTTATCAATTGCACCATTTACATTCATCTTAATTAAAAATAAAGTGTTTTGGCTATATAAATTTTGAGTTAGCACAATCTACGTCTTTGTCGTATTGATCGAATATTGCATCAGTTTGGTGTAATTTTATGCCGTGCAAGATCTTGTTGTGTGCAAATAATACTGCACTCTTATTCCAATCAATAATTTGGAGAATCACGATCTGCGACCAACAAAGCCCAAAGCGTGATTCCATCTCCATTCATAGTAAAGCGAGGCCTAGAAAGAAAATGCAGATAGCAGCAAAAGAAAGCATTTGAAGCTTGAAGATGCAGACGTAGTAGACCAGCGAACGGTGCAGCATCACGGTAACAATCTGTAGAAAAGATAAAACGTAGACCTGATTGTAGCATTGAAGAATGCATAATTATAGAACAACATGCCTCTATCAGATCTCATCATCATGCAAATCTGACTATTTGGGCTCATTCGAATGCGTCTTACTCCTGCCATTCCACATAGCTACAAGACCCGTGCTCCTACTATACAATTCTGCCACGTATTCCTCAGTCAATACCCTGATATACTTTGTCGTATTTCTCTCTTGCCCACAGCTATTATTTCATAGCTCGGCTACGGCACTGGATCCTAGCAGTCATCTTCCTTCACGATCCAAGAAAATAGGTTGTGCGTGAATGGATGAAGATTTGAACTGATAAGGCTTGGTGCAGTTTTTATTTAAAGTTTTGTTTTTTGGGTCAAAGTCAATAGAAACATACATAATAGTATTAATTGAGTCTTATATAGGTTCTAAAAATTCGTCACTCAAATAGTTGTGTTTTTGAAAGTTAAGTCGATTATATTAGGAATTAATTGGTCTCACTAAAATAACTTCAAGTTTGGTTAGTGTATTTTTGTATGTGATATTATAGTTTAAAGTTATTAATGGGTTCATATACCAATAGAGTGAAAGTTGTTAATTGAGTGGTCATGGTCATTTAGTTGTATTGTCAATGGCATGTTAAAATTTTAAAAATATTAATTGTTAAGTTGTTCTTTGTCAAGAGACATTTTTATGTTAAAATTATTAAAGTTATTTTTATTTTATGTAAAGGATATATTTTCAGGTAAATTCGATGTCATAAATTAAAAGGGTCAGTTATGTATATGGGAGAATTTCATCATAAAAAATGATATGATCTTCAAATCTATTTTAGCTGAGTGAGCATCTTCTTCTATTGGATGCTGGAGGATACACAAAGGTTGGAGGATAATCGATGTCTTCTCGTGAGTTGTCTACAATAGGGTTGCATCATTGCTATGGTGACATTTTGTGTCGTATGGTGTGTTTTTCTCTTTTTATAGTGTGGTGTGGTCTGCACTGAATTGATTATGCCGAGGATGATCGCCAGTGGCAGTGGAAAATATCTACGTTGTATGAGAGTGGCAACAATTGTGTATAGAGGCTACAAGAGGTGATGGGGACTTAGTCCTCATTTTTGTTTTTCTACATTGTGTGGTCTTCAATGAATTACTGAGCATTATTTTCTAGTTTGATACCTCCTAATGAAAAATATTATGGGGAGTTAAATCACTAAAGTAGCACTTGGTTCTTAGAAAAGGTTTTGTGGAAATCCGAGAAACCACTGAAATATATAAAACAACTGAGACCCCCTGTCACCTCCAAGTTTGTAGTCAACCTGCAATAAAAAACCATATGGGTTTGTGGTAATCTAAGAAGTCACCGAAGGTGTTAAGCAGAGAGATATTCTCCTATCTCTTCCAGGTTAGTGGTAATATTGCAAGGAAAAACCAAGGTGCCACCAAGACCATGAAGCCACAAAGATGGCATGCCACCTCAGAAAGTGAGTAGGCTATGCAGAGAGTGTAAATCTTTTTACAATGTTTGAAATAAGGGGGGGGGTCAACTATTAGGAATATGATGTTTGTAAAAATAATGTAATAAGGGGGGAATGTTAGCATTACATTATTTATTAGTAATAGATAATATCAATATAGTTGGAATAATTTTCTAGATTCCTCCTTTGGTGCTATTTGGTTAGTTATTTTAGGCTAACTAGTTTGTATATATGTTGCTTCGTTTGCATGAATAATATATTGAAGTTTCTATTTTGTAATCTCTATTCGGCTCTTTCAATCTACCAACATAATCCATAGTTTAAGGTTTCTTATTCTATTATCATGGCATGTAGGGTTGAGGAAAAATTCATAACCAAAAATGAGCAATCATTCACTCACTTTAGATATCCTAGCATAACAAAACCATCATTTCCTCCACCTATGTTAAGGGTATTCTATTTTTGCATATATTGACTATTTGGACATCTTGGCCCACCTATATATTTTGTGTTGTGTTGATCTCCAATATATTATGCATATTTCTAATCATTATAAGTGTGGATCATAACAGAGGGTGTCAATGGGATCTACTTCACCTATATGTTGAATGCAAGGACCTATTGAAATAATAGACCCACCTTTCAAATACAATAATGATAGATCTTATAATAAATCCATGATTTTGTTTAGACAATTATATTATTTACTTCATGTATGCATTGAACTTCCAATTCTAGTTAACCAATCGAGCAACAAATAAGTATTTACAGGGTGGCTATTGTCAAAACCAAACCACCCCTGAGTTATATCCCATTTTTGGTACAGTACTGCTAATTGTACAAAATAAATAAATAGCTAAAATTCAAATCTAGTTATTGGACCATGTGTTTCATTAACGATTTTTTCAAATAAACTCTTTATTCTAAAATATTCTAAAGACATTAAGTATTAAAATTTATACCATGTAATTTTTAAATTCACAAATGTTCGAAAACCAACTAAAATTCAAAAACTAAAATATGAATTATAAAAATACAACCAAAATGAGTAATACCCACAAACATAAATCAGTTAGGTTAATCGCCATCCCCTCCAACTCAAGGGATACAGAAAAATAAAAATCATTCTTTCCTAATAAATATCATTGAAGCTAAAATATGAAACATAAAATGATCCACATAAATAGAATTTGGCGCTAAAACACCATTGACTCAACAAATAATGCTAAAAATGAAGAATTTTAGGCCTATCTATAATTTTTCTGGTCATTGATGGGCCAAAAGATTAAATTAGCAGGCAGACCGATGTCCTCTAGCAAATCATCTACTAAAATTGATATCCATCTATTGCACTGGGGAGATCCCATTCTGTCCAATTACACCTATTCAACAAAGATAATTTATCTCTTATTTGTTTGTCAAAATCGAACCCACAGCCAAAAAAACATCAAATCATATTTATATTTTATTACAATCTATCAATTTGGGGGATTGAAGACTAAGAAAATTGTTTGAATATTGTAACAAAAAAAAGTGACGTGTTTACCTGAAAATGGGGTCAAACTGCAGTGAAAATACCTAAAAATGCAATGAAATAACATAAAATGTGAGATAGTTAATAGAATACATTTTGAAAGATTCAAAATGATAGTGATTTTTTAGCAGAAGCGTTTCCAACAAAATTGGTGAAGACATTAAATTAACTGATAAAGCTCGATACAGGTGGACACTGCCGACATCTACAAAATAAAGACAATATTATCAGTAGTGCTATTTATTACAATAAACTATCAATATTATCAATTAAAAACTAGCTCAAACGTGTGCGATACAAAACTACCAAAACTAGTGCCCCACATTTGTAAATGAAGTAGCCATCGATGCACAAACAGATCTTCACTACCGCCATGAAATGTTCGTAAATGCGTAAGTCTTATACGTCTTGAACCATATGAATGTTTTACCTAATGGCACAAATTAGGCAAAGACACAACTACAATTTAGGGAGCCAAATCATATACATTATTTCTTAAGAGTTTGATGGATTTGTGTGTGAGGCAAACCCGACCCTTTTATTTTTCCATTTCTTTGATCAAGTGTCCATCACCATTAATCTATGTACTAGTCATACCTATTGATATTGAGTGTCATTACTTGTGGCTCGATTTGCTTTTGGATTTAGAGATATATGTGCATATTTTTGCATTTAATTCTATCTACAGCTAGGTGATTATTCATGTTAATTAATAATAGTTTTTGAAAATTAGTAAAAATCTAAAAATAGAGTAGGGTTTACCTACAGAGATATCAATGTCATGTCTCGAACGAAGCGACATCGATAATAATGTTTCAACTTCCCTGCTCAATCAAATTCCCCTAAATATTATTTTTTAATGCCATCCGTTAACCTTCTTGTTAGTTGACTTTGCCAAACACCAAAATATTTTCTACACACAAAAAAAGATGCATTTTTACTGGTCATAAACCTTGCAATAATTATAGTTTAAGCACAAATGGATCCTATAATCTCCCTTTGGGACTAATAACACATCCTACACTCAAATTAGCTAAATGGTTCAAATTGCTTTTCTTTTTTAAAGCCAATAGTTCGTATTATTATTTTAAGCATAAGGATCATTACAACACATAAATTTTTTTAAAGTGAAAGGAGCATTCACACATGACATATAAATAGTAGTTTATTTTTCAAGGATAAGGAAATGGTTTTAACATTCATATTCATTTGAGATTATACAAATGCCTATCATTATTGTGTCTATTGTATTAAGAATTGTAATTTTAATATTGTATTAAGAATTGTAATCTAAATTATAGAAGAGTCTTCAAACTTAAGATAATTTGTGTAATCATATAAATATTTATAAACTAAAGATAATAGTGTTTTTTTTAACTTTATTAAAAAAATAGTGGATGCTTACATTATGTAGTGTTTGGAAGCTCCAGGAATCCATTTTATAATAAAAATAGTAACAAATACCATATGTGTGTGTGTGTGTACACACACACATACATACATACGTATGTATATGTACATGTATATGTATATGCATGTATGTATGTACATATTTGTGCACACACACACACACACACACACACACACACATGTATGTATATTTACAAGTGTATATATGTATATGTATATGTATATGTATATGTGTATGTATGTATGTATGTATATATAAGACTTATTTTATTATACAGTTGTCTTATCTTTTTGAGGTAAGGTAACTACTATTTCTTATCATTCCCTTGCCTTAAAGGGTGGGCATATTGGTGGGGGCATGCCATAAAGATATGTTATTCATATTTGGTATAATTTTTTAGATTTAGTGGGGGCATGCTTTGGAAGCATATTCTCTACACCTACTCAGTATTCAGCATCTTTAAATTATAGTGGGTATATGTTTTGAAAACGTATTTTTCACATTGATACTTATATCATTTTTAAAATTTACTTATATATAATAGGGACATGCTTTGGAAGTATGTTCTCCACATTTACACAATTTTTTGAATTGACCAAAGCACACAAATATGATTCAAATTCATCGTTACAGCATAATTCTACATGGTTTCATCATGAAACATAAATAAGGTGCACATGTTATGAAATTTATGCCTAATATTTTGAAATTTAAATTAGTTTTAGATTCTAAAACTCTTTTATGAATTTTTACCACATTGTTGGTGCATTTACTTGTATTTATTATTTATTATTTTGGTGCACAAATTACTTATTGTAATTAGTTTATTAATAATTTGTACCAAATAGAATAAGCTTGCTTAGCTAGTAGTTAACTTAGACACTTATTTTGTTACAGTAGAATTCCACTTTACTAGTCAAGATAAGATAGGATAAGATTTTTTAACTAATAGTCAACTTGTGTTGATCATTTACACAAGTTGGACACCTGTCTTGTTAGTGTGGAATTGCAATTCACTATTTATGTAGACAGATATCAATTGAACTACACGTATTATGTGAGTTCCCTAATATTTATCATGCACGTTTTGCTCTATATAAGTAATGGATATTTATGTATTCTTATTAGATTAATATTGAATTATCAAAGTAATTCATTATATTTGAGTTATTTATTCATTTCTATTATTATCTCAGATATATAAGTATTGTTTATTACTATTACTATTTTATCTCTTATTTATGCTTTCTATTAGATTCATTATATCCTATAGCTAATTCTAACATTGTACTAGAGCTATCTTGAATCTATAGATTGCTAAATATTCAAGAGAAAAATATCTAAATATAGGATCCTTTTTTATTTTATATATAAATACAAATTGGATCTTTGTAGAAAATTTTTGAAATCACCATTGAGTTTAGAGTGCCTGAGATAGTCAAAATAATCTATAATTTTATCAAAATTGGGTACAGGTGGTGAAACTTGTAAGAGTTTAATCCAGAAGCACCACATCCAAATCTGACGGGTACCTAAAAATCAAAGCATTTCTATAAAAAAATGGATCTCATGGTTGCATTTAGAGGATGTCAAAACCTATAGATCCATATAAAAATTTTCCAATTTGGACACAGTCACCTTGAAAGACAAATTTTTTTTTGCTCATAGGTATGACCATACAGACTATGCAAACCAATTTTTTTTTTTTTTTTTGGCAGTCCTTATGGATTAGTAGGTAGATTTGAAAGGTCAACTCTGAAATCCCACCATTTTAACATCAAGAGGTATTTTTAAGTGAATGTTTTTTTTAAAATAGCTTAAAATTTCATGTTATTCACTGATGTACTTTCAATTTTTTCCAATTTTTTTTAATTTTTTCTAGAATTAAGATTTTTATACGATAGCTCTTATCCATCCTCATTTTTTCAACTTTAGAGGCTCATAAATTTCACATATGACCTCGAATTGAAGTCCCTTTTTTTTAAGTTAAAATTTTTTTGAGCACAACACATTGGTGTAGAAATTTTTGTAATAAAGTTTAAATTTTTTGAACTTTTAGACTAGAGGGCCTAAATTAGTGTTTTATAAACTAGAAAAATTATAATCCAGTCTTGTAATTGCACTCAATTATAAAGTGCTAAAAATAATTTCTGGGTGGGATAAAATTAGGTAATTCAAGAGGGTTTTGTAGTGTGTTCTACACTTTGATTTTTGCTTTGTGATAGTTTATTTATGATTACACCATGGGGTATCCTAAGTTCTCACTATTAATAGCATACAACTATTCTACATAGAAATAGAATGCTTGGAATACATTAATGATGCTAGGATATATGTCTTACATAATAACTCTTCTTACTCCACCTACTGATGTAAAAGAGTTACAACACTTTCTCTTTGAAACTACTAAAGTAATTAGATGGATTTAGTCTTACATGTCTTTACATTTGAATTTCTATCTTGAAAAATTTACAACTCTAAAAGAGGTTTGGAATAAATTAGCATCATTTTTTGGAAAAATAGATGAGGTTTGTGGTTACCAAATTGATAATAAACTCATTAGTTTGGATCCTAAAAATTATGCTACAATACAAGACTATATCACTAAAGTCATATATCTCAGAGCACAACTTTATGAATGTAAAATTGATAAAAAAGGATATTCAATTAATTTTTAGTGCCTTACATAAATTAGGTCTTGAATATTCATCCTTTGTCTCTAGCTTTCAGACTCATCGGCTCACATTGGACACATCTTATCAAATGCTCGCCTTTGAGGTATTCTTTGAGATTCTAATGGCTGAAGAAGAAAAGTTAATAGCTATGGGTCTAAGCAATTCATCCAAATCTCAAGCTCTAGTTGCAAGTCAACCTCAGCATAAACAAGTTTTAATATTAGCATTAAATACAGGTTCAAGTAGAATAATCATAATAAGTCACAGAAAGATAAAGGGCAACAATCTTCCTCACAAGGAGATTATAAATCCACTAATAAGAAAGGGGATTCACAAAAAAGGACTGGCACTCCTTTCCCTTATTGTAAAAAGGGGTTTCATAGTGAACAATATTGTTGGAAAAAAGAGATTGATGAACTTAAGGGTCTTCTCAAAAATAATAACATCAATCAATCCTCTTCAAAGGATTCTTCCACTCCTTCAAATTCATGGAAAGGGAAAGCTATGGCACTAGTTGCACTAGCAAATTCTCTCAAGTCATGGGTCATTGACTCAGGTGCTTTGCACCATATGGGTTATGATCAAGAATAATTTTTGGTATTAGCACCAAGTTCCTTGCCTCATATTCTCATAGGTGAGAAATCTAAGGTAGATGTTATAAAAAAAGGTACAGTTGATGTTGATAGTGGTGTATTTTAGGGTGTCATCTATGTGCTAGAGTTATCAACTAACCTTCTTTCTGTCTACCAAATCACTCACTTTGATACTAGTAGGAAATTTGAGTTCACACTTGATTATATATCAATCAAAAAATTGGAAGATAATACCTTAGTTGCAGTGGGAAACTTTGACACTAATACTCAACTTTATTCATTCTCCCACTTTGTGCCTCAATCTTCCTCTACAACTTTGCTCTCACACACTAATTTAGTGAGCAAGTTATGGAATGAGTAGTTTGGTCATCTGAACTACCACTATTTACAACAACTTAGTTAGCAGGAGATGGTTACAGGACTTCCATAGATTCAATTTTTAGGGGGTGTATGTCATGGTTGTGCCTTAGGAAAACATCTAAATGATAAGTTTAATATACACGTCTTTGAACTTGTTTATAGTGATTTAGTGGGTCTATTACCTACTGTCTTTATTAAAACCTGTTATGTTCTCACATTTATTGTTGACTATTCTAGATATACTTGGGTTTAGTTTATAAAACTCAAGAGTGAAGTATTTGATATATTTTTAGAGTTTAAAGCTCTAGAAGAGAAACAATCTATGAAGTATGTAAAGATTACTCACACAAATAATGGGAGGGAATATGTGAACAACAAGTTTGAACAATTTTGTGCTCTTGAAGGAATTGATCTTCAACATTCAGTTGCATACACACCTCAATAGAATGGTGTAGCAGAGAGAAAGAACATATTATTAAAAGAGATGACAAGTTATATGATTCATTCAAAATCATTAGTACTTGAGTACTAAGCAAAAATGATTAATTGTGTTGCATATATACAAAATAGATTTCCTCACAAAGATTTAAAGGGGATAACACCTCTTAAAGCTTGGTGTAATAGGAATCTAGATGTGCATCATTTCAGAGACTTTGGCAGTCTAGTATGGGCTCACATACCTTCAGACAAGCATTGTCCTTTAGAACAACAAAGTTGAACTTGCATATTTATAGGATATCTTGATGGTGTTAATAGATATCAGCTCATTGATCTAGATTCACATGAGCTTATTATAGCAAGAAGTGTTTACTTTGAAGAAAGTCCTTCAGACTTATATTATAACATTTCTTATTCTTCTTCCTTAGAAGAATCAAATAGCAGTGATGATGATACTCATGTTTTATCTACTCATAGGGATGATGAGGTATTACCTCCCTAACAGGGTTTAACAAGACATGTTCCTCCTCTTCCTCCTCTAGATCCTCACCCATTGATGCCTTTGTGGGCTAGATAGACTTTGGTAGATATAGACCTTCTTATTAGGGATCTATTAGATAGAAGGAGAACACAGTCACAGCATGATCTTCCACATTCCTATATTGTCATAGATTCTGATCCATAGTCTTTTCAAGAAGCCACAGGGACAGTTTAGTGGGATTCAATGATGGAAGAAGAGTATGAGTCATTGATTAGGAACAACACTTGGGATCTTGGTCCTCTTCCTAAGGGAAGAAAATTAGTACGATGTAGGTGGATATATCAAACTAAATTTGTAGCAGATGGAAATATTGATAAGTATAAAGCACACTTAGTGGCCAAAGGTTTTTCCTAAGTAGAAAGCATTGAATATACGAAAACCTTTATGCATGTTGCTAAGATGAATTCTATTCACTTGATACTCGCTATTTGTGTAGCTCATGGTTGGGTTGTACATCAGATGGATGTGAAGAGCACATTTCTTCACAAGGATCTTTATGAGGATATTTATATAGAGCAGCCACATGGGTTCATTTAGGATTCTTCACTGATATGTTACTTGAAGAAGTCTCTCTATGGTCTAAAACAAGCCCCTAGGGCTTGGTATTCTAAGATGGACATATTTCTTCTCTCAATTGGGTTCTCAAGATGTTACTCAAATTTGAATGTTTACATTCTATGATAGGAGGATTCACTATTGTACTTGGTGCTCATGTTGATGATCTCACTATTACAGGGAGCACAACATCCATCATTAGCAGTGTTAAGACTGCACTTCATGACAAGTTTTCTATGGCAGACATGGGATTATTGCATTATTTTCTTGGGATTTAGATAGCATAGTCTTCTTCTAGGATTACACTTTCATAGCCCAGTATGCCATGGACTTGTTAGCTCAGTTTCACATGGCTGATTGTATGCCTACACTAACTCCTTTCTTATTTGGAGTTAGACTTAAGGTTCATTATTCTACTCCCTTGGTTGATGCCATATTGTATTTCCAGCTTGTAGGCAACCTCATCTATCTAACTCATACATGACCCGACATTTCAAATGTAGTTGGCATGGTTTCATGCTTTATGTAGACACCACATGGGCTTCATTGGAGAGATACCAAGTGTGTTTTGAGCTACATTCAGGGTACTATCAGATATGGGATTCACTGTATAGAAGGTATAGGTTTAGACTTGGTGGAATACATATATTTTGATTGGGTTGGTGATTATGATGATCATAAGTCCAATTCTAGTTACAACTTTCACTTCGGATTTGACATCATTTGTTGGTAGAGTAAGAAAAAAAATGTTATTGTTCTTCCATCTATAGAGGCTAAGTATCATGGTGTTTTTTATGCCACTACTAAGGCTATTTGTCTTCAGAATATTCTCACTGAGCTTCGTATTCCATTTCATAAGCCAGCAGTCATCTACTATGACAACTAGAGCACTATCCAGATCTCAAATAATCTAGTTCATCATCAGAGAACCAAACACATAGAGATCCATATATACTTTATCAGGGAGCTGATTCAAGTGGAGATCATTGATCTTCAATATTATCCTACAAAGGAGCATATTGTAGATATTTTCAACAAACCTTTCACTAAGAGCAATTATATTTACTTGCAATCTCTTTTGGGGGTTCAAGACATTAGTTCTTCAAGGGGGGTCTCCTATACCTTCATTTGAAGGAGGAGTTTTGTCCTTTGGGTTTTTTCCTTTCCTCATCTATTTGTACAAAGTACCTAATACTTCTACACATTACTAGGACTCTTATCTGCATATCCCTACCTAAGCTTCACTTATGGGGGGTGTCAATACATTTATTTTCTTTATTGCATTTACTTGTATTTATTATTTTATTATTTTAGTGCACAAATTATTTATTGTAATTAGTTTATTATGTTTATTAATAATTTTCACCTGATAAGATAAGCTTGCTTAGTTAGTAATTAACTTAGACACTTATCTTATTATAGTGGATTTCCACTCCACTATTCAGGGTAAGATAGGATAAGATTGTCTAACTAATAGTCAACTTGTGTTGATCATTTACACAAGTTGGACACCTATCTTGTTAGTGTGGAGTTGTACTCCACTATTCATGTAGACAGATATCAGTTGAACTACACATGTTGTGTGAGTTCCCTAATCTTTATCATGCACGCCTTGCTCTATATAAGCAATGGCTATTTATGTATTATTATCATATTAATATTGAATTATTAGATTAATTCATCATATTTGAGTTATTTATTCATTTTTATTAGTATCTCAGATATATAGTTATTGTTTATTACTATTACTATTTTATCTTTTATTTATGCTTTTTATTAGATTCAATAGATCATGTAGCTAATTCTAACACACATCATAAACTTTTACTTACTGATACTAAGATCAGACATTATTGAGTTAATTTACTACAATAGTTGGTTCATTTTTTGTTATGGTTGAGGTCATTAAACCATGCATTCTCATCAAATTTTTAGTTTGGACTTGATTGTATTATCCAGCCTCACCAAGTTATAAGTATCATTAGGTTTCATGATTGAATTAATCTTAACTTCTAGGTGACAACTCATCTTTGCTTCAAGGTTGGGGACATGGACCTCTATCTATCTATCTCCTTGGATATATGCACTTTCATTATTTATCTATATTTATCCTAATCTTAGTTTTAGAGCCTTACAATGATATATATTTTTCAAATCAACTTTATAATAGGCAAGGTAGTTACATTGACACACAGGTGTATTCCTAAACCTTGCTCTTTTAATTTCAATCTATTTCAACTACTTTCAATTCTATATTATATACATTGATTATATATTGTAACATACTCTTGATTATAGGTCAGTCACCATCAAAGAATTTAAGTTGGGTACATGTAAAGACAAGGTGTGTTATATACATCCAGGTATGCATTCCTTTCTTTTAAAATAGAAATTGTATTACTATATTAAAGGATGGAAAATGTAGACAATATTTATGGATTATATAGCACCTCAATCTTGTACATTTGACAAACTCAGACTTTGATTGTTATTCTCAATTTGGACCTTTCTCACTTTCACAAGTCTTGCATCTACTCTATCTTGTGCCCCTTGGCCTATCTATTAGTCCAACCAGTCTTATATTATTGACCTAGACCTTCTATCTTTCCCAGAATGTTTAAAATATACCTATCTTCAACTCTTTCAATTTCTAACCCTATCCCTACTTTCAGATTCTCTTAACACTAATGTCTAAGATAGACACTAGCATTGACATTAATGTCCTAACTTAATACAAGTGTCCAGTGCCCTAAAGTCATCTATTTTAGAAATAAAATGTATCTTAATGGTCATTTTAATTGATTTAATGGATTTATTTATCCAAATAGATTTATATAAACATAATATCAACCCTCATTCATTCCTCACCTATCATACACAGAAAATTACTTAATGTTCATACCAAAACACATTCAATTGAATGAAACTTCCCTAATTCTATATCATTCATAGGAATAACACATCTACATAATTAAAGTAATAAAGGAGAATCCCAAGAGCCTGATTTGTCAAGTTGCAAGATAGGTCATTATTTTACTTGTTTTTCACATATTACATGATTCACATACAAGCCAACATGTAGGGGAGAACTACATCAGTTTGAGGCCCTTTTTAGAGTATTGGTTATGTAGGCATCACTCATTGATAGAGGATTCTTTTAGATCTTCTCAATAATGTGTGCCCATTAACCAATTTTTTTTAGGTCACTATGAAGATGAAGAATTAGGGTTTTGATATTTCATGAGAAGTGACAACCCATAACCCAAATATGAATACACTAGAGTGAAGGTGAAGTAAAATCTAAAACCATCTAATTGGTCACATCCTTTTCTATCAGGTATTCTATATAGTGCACTTCCATCAAACCCAGACATTGACATTAATGCAATCATTCCATGGTGATGTTAGTGTCTAAAGATCCAGAAGCATTTAATCTAGAATCTGATGACTATTCTAAAATCTACTTCTAACCTAATTTCTACCTGTTCAAGATCTAATACTATGTTAAAATTAGAACTAGCTAAGTATATTACTTATTTGTCATTTTCATACATAACTTAGTTGTACTTTTTATATTTAACCTATTCTCAGCATGAGAATTTTAGTGTATATTTATATCTAAGTTTGTCATGCAATTGGTATGTTATAAATATGATTGTTATCCTTGTGCATTATATTTTCTATATTCTTAAGCTTATCTACCCAAAATAGGACCCTCATCCATTTTAGGTTTTAATAGAAAGAAGGATTTGGGGGGAGAAGGGTTCACCCCCTTGAAAATTCATTGAAAAATTTATCAAATGATCAGGATCCTTGGCTGATCCAATCAATAAAAAGAGAGAGAAGCAAAACCCAAATGAAATTAACTCCAAACCCTAACAAAACTCATTTCATTTTTGTAGAATGATTTTTGGTTTGCTTACTTTGTAAGGATT
This sequence comes from Torreya grandis, assembly GCA_037957365.1. Taxonomy (NCBI): domain Eukaryota; kingdom Viridiplantae; phylum Streptophyta; class Pinopsida; order Cupressales; family Taxaceae; genus Torreya; species Torreya grandis. Next base: position 3,911,996 of record JARHVA010000713.1, on the reverse strand, counting down.
TAAAAATAAAATTAGAATAAACCTTTAACATAGATAGTTGTTGGATAAATATCTTTATAAAACTTTGGACAAAATAAAAATGTTGACCCTCTAATTTTCTTTGCTTTAAGTATTATTTTTATTTTTATTTTATATTTAAGAACATTTAATAAAGGTATCTCAAGTTTATAAGTGGTTTTTATGGTTTTTATTTGACTTTCCTTAAGGAAATGATTAATGAGTTTTTAACTTTATTTGGGCCTTAGTTTTCATGTTAAACACCAATTAAGCATCAAATATTTAATGTGAAAAAAAGTGTTTTAAGTTATCCTTATATTTAAAATAGCAATGTACATTTTGTTACATTTCTATTTTATAAGGAGTGCAATTTAATTAGAGGATATGAGCATATGAGAGAGGAAAATAAGTAATAAGAATTCTTTTATTGCCTATATTTAAGATTTTCCTTTGGATATATGTTGAGATTTTTGTAACTAATTTTTATGTTGTGCCCATGCAGTAACAATTTATTGACATTGATGTATAAGACATTGATATATAATAGCAACATGAGAGGGCAATGAATGTTGTCCAAAAAGTATTTGAATGCTATTTATTAATTAAATATAAATAATACATAGACATGATTTGATAAAATATTATTATATACACACTCCAAAGATGCATTAAAGAACTTTTTTTAGTTAATCAAATGAGAGAATAGAAAAGGAAATAAAATTAGAAGTAATTAAAAAATGTATACAAAAATAAATAAAATAAAAATTTATTTATACACATTTTTTATAACTAGAAAATCAATTAAGATGATCTACTATTTGTGTGGAAAATTAGTTACAACTTTTTAATTCTTTCTAAACTTTAAACAAGATGATCTAGTGTTGCGTGTGGAAAATTAGTTTCAACTTATTATTTTTTTCTAAAATTTAAACGAGATAATCTAATAGTGTGTGTAGAAAATTAATTTCAACATCTTAATTTTTTCTAAAGTTCAAATTTCTTGTTTAGTAGTATAACACTTACAAGTTCAAAAAGTAAGATTCAAAAATATTTGTAAATTATATTTTTAATAAAATCAAAGAAATAAAAAAAATTAAAGATTGAAAATAATTATAATAAAAACTAAAGCAATAAAACTATTATAAATTTAAAATCTAACATCTAATTTAATTAATTTAAATAATATTTTTATTTTATTAATATAAAAGATATTTATATTTTATTTATAAAATATATATTTATTTTTTATTGATTAATATTCAATTTCGTATACCAACGAGATTTGGACGAGTTAGTAAAGTGATTTGATTATTTCAAGCCTCACCTAGGTTCAAATCTCACTAAGTTATCTTAATATAAATGTGGTCATTGTTGGTATTCTTGAGTTGGTTATGGTCATTATTCAGATTCTTAGGTTGGTCATAGCCATTGTAGGTATTTCGTTTGGGTCTTGAGCACCTGATTATGTCCCAGACTGGTTCGTAACTTCAGTCAAAAATGAATACCAATAAAAAATGTTTATATATAGTCAATTTATTATTATTTTATAATTATAAAATTAATTACAATTAATTTTAAAATTTAATCTTTATCTCAATATTTAAGTATTAATTTTAAAAGTTAATCTTTATCTCTATCTCAATTAATTGCAACCTGCATGCAATTAATGAGAAATGCCCCTTTTCTCTTTATGTATATAGAGTTATACACAACAAATGAATAGATTAACCGATAATGAATAATCCCCAAATCAAATAGCATGACACCAGTGAATACTTCCTTTCAAACACCATCACCATCAGAATTTGAATAGATGTTTCAAGTTTATTCTTCTATAATTTTCACACTGAACTAGACGTGGTCACTTCAAATGAATTAAATATACATAATTATGAAAAAGAGGAATAACAGATGATTTCATCTTTTCTCATTAAAAAAAAATTAAAATGCACATTGCATACATTTGGATAACCATTTGCAAGTTAGGAACTTTCAATTTAAATTTAGCTAAATGGGTCAAACCACACCGAACCCAACTCAAATGTTGTATATAATCAGATAACCATTTGTAAGATGGCAACAGGGTTCTAACTCAGGCATGTCTATAATAGTCCAGCCATGTAGGGGATCATCATGAATAGTGATTAACTTACCATCAGTAGACTGTGTAGGAAAAGTAACACTCATTGGAGACCACTAAATAGGACCAGCATTAAATTTTCCATGTAAACTCCAACCACCCCATAGAGGAGGGTAAGGCAAAAATTGCCCCTTGCTTTGAGACTAACTTCTACATCTCCTAGGAGGTAGCAAGGGACTGCAAGGCAAACCATCTGGTAGAACTCTACTCATGGTGCACAAGGCACTCCCCCAATGGTCGAGGAGCTCCTACATGTGGTAGATGTCTAGTGCCATCTTCTCAACTTGGGCTTGGATCTGAAAGCAAACTGATGAAATAATAACAACCTTTTCATTAAAAGAAAATGAAATGCTATAGGCCTCATGAGTAAAACTAATAATATTTCTCACTTTCCAAAACTAAAATAGGATGATAACACAAAAAAATTGCTAGAAAAAAGTAATAGAAGCTAGCCAATTAGAAAAGTCCCAAAAAAGTGCTTGCTACCAAGAGAAAGGCTCAAGATGATAGGTTTGAAATAGAGAATGAATCCATCACCATGTAGATTGAGATTTATGACAAAACCATAACAAATGCTTGAAAGATTTTGACTGCTTGAAATTTGGATAAAAGGGTTAGGAATGTGGAGGTGGAGCAGTCTCTCATCGAGAGAAAGTCCCTAGTAAATTAAACACCATAAAAAATGAGTGAACTTGGTCTCTAAGCCATGGTTCCACACATGATTCAAATGAGTGAGCCAAATCTTAAAAGCAGACTGAAGGCCCCAATATCTATTGAGCTTGTCAAAAATTGGGGAGAATAGACTCATCACCTGATGCAAAAGCCCAAAAGAGTAGCCTTTAAAGTGTGTATCACAATTCCACCTCCAATCATTCCACTAGGAATTAGGAGGCTAAAGGCTAAACTTATGAAGCATAACATCAGGGAGTAATTCATGAATGTGAAGGATAGAAGGTAAGTCAATATTATTTAATTGAAACTTATTTTTTAAATCAAGCTGATGAATCTAGTCTCTAGAATCAACCAAGTCCTATATAGTGTGAATATTTTTATAGAATAAACATAGAGAATTAATCCCAGGTAATTCATCTAGGGGGATAGAAAAGTTAGTGAGAATATGAGACCACCATAAGTTGTGATCATTAAAAGATAACCCTATGCAAAATCCATCCCAACCCATTTCATGTGGGGTTTGACAACTTCAAAATCCTTCTAGATACTCTTGAAAACAAAGGATCTTATAATCTTAATAAACACATTAGTGATGAGGAGGGATTAAAAGCCAATATTTTGCCAACTAGTTTTTCCATAGGGAGAGCATGAAGAGATAAGATGGTGGAGGAGTAATTCCAAAGACTCATTGCCCTCAATGGCATGAACGGTTCCCATTTTGTGCACAAGGATATACTTTTCCAATAGGTTTCAATGATGCCCATTCCACCTTTATTACAAGGAAGGCAGCAAATATCCTAGGCCACCCAATGAAAACCTCAAGCCATGTTAGAATTGGTCCAAAGGAAATCTTAGAGAATCTTGTCTAGAATCACAAGAGGCTTTGTATGGGGCCCAACAAGAGGAGTAGTAAACACAAGTGGCCACTAAAATATTGGTTAAAATATGAAACTTGTCCACTAGAGAATGGTTCTTGTTGATCTAATATTCAATCTTCCTTTCGATCCTATTGAGGACATATTTCCAAATCTCGGATGATGAGATATCAAAATCAAAGGGGATACCCAATAACTTAAATAATTTCACCTGATAAATCCACTATAAATTAAACTTATTAATCCATTTAGACACAGGCATCATGCTTTGATAGAAGCACTAGGTTTCTTTTCATTGAAGGCTAGAGTTGGAAGCTAGACAAAAGATATCTAGACATTGCATAGCTTCATTAAAATTGGTCTCTTTCTCTTCAATCTTGATAAAGGTGTCATCTAAAAAATGGCCATTAATGAGTTGAGAGGTGAATTTGGACAACATAATGTCATGAATGAACCCTTATGAATCCTTAAAATCCAAAAAGTAACCTAGGGCTTCAATGGATAAAACATAAAGCACTAGAGCAAGGGTATAACCTTGGCAAATATAACATTGGAGTTCGATTCCCATGGTTTTATGACCATTAATAGTGAGGTAGGTGGAGGCATCATGAAGGAAGGTCTACACTGCATAGATGAAATAAGGGCCAAATCCAAGAGCCTTGAGCATGGCAAGAATAAATGTCACTCAATATTATCATAAGACTTTTTAAAGTCTAACTTTAGGAAGATAGTTCTTTTAAGAGAGGAATGGGCCCAAGCCATGCCTTCCTAGACCATAATAATATCATCCAGAATATATCTTCCTCTAATAAATCATGTTTACTCTACTCTAACAATGGCATGTAGGATTATCTGAATGTGATTGGTGAGGGCTTTGATGAGTATTGTAAGATATATTGAGTAGGGTTATTAGTCCCTAACTAGTGATAATCTCAAGATCTCTAGCCTTGGGAATGAATTTGATATTTCTTTGATTGATAATGGGTCTAAGAGATTGATTCTGCAAGGCTTATTTTTAGACTTATAGCAAGTCAGGGCCATTGAACTCTTAATTAGATTTGTAAAATTTACAAGGGAAGCCATCAAGGCCAGGGGATTTATCATTACTCATACAATTTATAGCCTTGGTAAGCTCTTATAAGGTGAGCAGGGATCACAAAGTTATTGGTCAGCTGGCTTGAGCTTGCATGGCACCACATCAAGTTAATTTTGAAGAGGTTGGGACTACTCAACTATGAAAGGCTAGGCATGGAAAATTGCTTGTAATGTTCAAGAAAGGCCAAGGAGATATCAGACTGGGAAGTAAGCCAAGATTGAGCCACTTAAATGGATTTAATTTGCCCATGAACTTACTTGGATTTTAGTGCTCTAAAAAATTCCTTAGAGGCTTTGTCACCAATTTAAGCCAATACCATTGAGTACAGATTTGGGTGCCTCTGAATATATCACTATACGCCACCTTGAGGTGGTGGTTGAGGGAGATAGCTAGCCTTTATAATTTTAAGTTAAAATTATTAATCTAAAAGGAAGTAGAAACTCATTTTAATTCCTTGAGCATGGCCTCCTATGATGCTTATAGATCTAGGTGACATGTTTGTCATAGTGGCAGAGGAAGGAGGTGTTGTACATAATAACCTCATTCCACCACTCAATCCAGTTGGTGGCATATATGGCTGTAGGGTTAGGTTCAAGATACAATGGATGAGTTGGATGGTACTAGCATGACTTAGCATAGAGGTATTAATAATAAATTTATTATTTAGCATATTGTATAACCCATAAGTCCATTCAACTTTATAAGAGATGGGTGAGTGGTTTGATAGAATAATACCTGAGTTGACATTGACAGGTTGGCCATCAATGCTAGAAAAGGAAAAAGTATTTTATTGTAACATCATAAAGTGGTCAAGCCATTTGAGCACATGGTGATCCCAAAATTGGTAGTTAGACCATGTAAACCAAGACATGGAATTAAATGTCTACTACTAGAGAAGAGGGTCTGCTAGCACCCCATTTACTTTTGAAATAGAACCAAGTCTCATGTGCACCAACACACCAATTCATGGGTATAGCCCTAGATTTTTCTTGGGGGTGTTCAATCATATAAAATTCACCACACATAAGCTACATGGTAAAAGTTAACCCATTTACCAAATATCACCAAAGTATGGAGTGATCAGGGCCATCATTGGGAGAATAGATGTTGAAAAAGCCAAATGGATGGCCACCAATGTCAATAATAATCTAGACTACCTGATGTGATGGTTCCTCCCCATAGAAATGATGTTAAAGGAGAACTTAGGAGTAACTAAAATATAGGCATTTCCATGTCCAACCTCATGTAAGGTGGTGAATTTGGTGGCATCTGGCCAAATGTTATGTAGGGAAGTTTGGAGGAGAAATCCAAAAATCTAAACTTTTTGCAAACAAATAATGTCTGGAAAACTAATATGCTAACACATATCTCACATAGAGTACTTATGGATAGTCTCTATAAGACCCCTAATATTCCATGATAAAACATTCATAGGGAGGGATCATCCATTTGAATCTCCCCTTGGTTGTCCTTAAAATTTGCCAATATTACAAAGCTATTGTGTTGGTTAAGGCAAGACATTTCATCACCTGTAATGAAATGATGTTTGGTATCATGACCCTCTCAATGAGATTCATTTCCCCTATGAGGTGGATTGTGAGACTGCTAATAGAATAAGCCACTGGTTGAGTGAACCTTAGCCATAGTCATCCTAAAATTTTGAGAGGCCACAAAAATGCTTTGTGGGTTGAGAGGAACTAGGTTGGTAGGGGATGGTAAATAAGTCCCCAAAGAGGGTGTGAGAACTGAAGGAGAATCCTCCCAAGGTGGTAGATGGGGTGTGTTTCTTGGCTTAGGGCCCAATGACCCTTTGGGGGGTACTATGGTCTAACCATCACCTTGGTCTATCAGTTTTGGATTTTTAGTCTGAGAAGGTGGCTGAGGAGGCTTGGGATGACCCATATGAGGACACTCCTTGATGCGGTGCTCCAAGATCTGATAGTTGAATAAAGTCTTATGAAGGATGAAATATACAACCTTTTGTGACCATTAGGTCTCCCCGACTTAGATTTTAATGAACTCCTACAACTCCTTAGAGAGTTCAACCTCCACACAGACTCACTTGTTAGGGCAAGGGGAGAACCACCTATTTGGTTCAATCATAACCATGCATCATATGGGAGTGATGATTTGGGGGATAAAAGCCCAAAGGTGTACTAATATATTGAGAAGCTCAACCAAGATAGGGACATGAAGGGTGGCATTGTCTAAAACCTTAAAATCATGGGACTAAAGTAAAAAATCATAAACTGGTTACGAAGGAACCAAACATTAAACTTCACAAGAATCAACTATGTCTTAGAGGGATCTTTAAGTTTAAACAAGATGAAACCTTTGGTAAGGTTTCAAATTCTATAGTCATGGACACCTAGTGGCTCCCAGTGGTTATAGAGCCAATTATGGAAGTAATCCCTTGAGGGAATGTGGCCAACAAAATAACTAATGATAGAGGAATTTCCATACCACTTATAACATTGTTCAATAGTAGAAATAAGAATACTTACCTTTAGAAGGGAGGGAGGGGCTGAGGAATTATCTCATCGTAACTTTCAAAACAAACATTCAAGCTCGCTTGGGCACCATTAGCTCTATCTCCTACATCAATAAATGTAGTAGAACACATAGAAGCCATAAATATAGGGCCTATCCACCTAAATAGCAACATGTTGAGTGCATTTAATATGTTTCAGCCCTAAAAATTATCATGGGCCTAGAAATATGGGGGAAAAATGTAAGTAGGAAGACATAAACCATGAAACCTTAGCAGGGCAATTTCTTCATTCTCCTTCGCCTATCAATTTATAAGGGAATGGTTTTAACATTCATATTCATTCAATATTATATGAATCCCTATCATTATTGTATCTATTGTATTAAAAATTATAATATTAATATTGTATTAAGAATTGTAATCTAAATTATAGAAGATTCTTTGGACTTAACATAATTTATTTAATTATACAAATATTTATAAACTAAAAGTAATAGTGCCTTTTTTTTTAAAAGTAGTGGATGCTTACATTATGTAGTGTTTAGAAGCCCTAAAAATTCTATACTAATTTTTTAGGAATGGTGTCATGATTTAGGTTGGGTTAGTGTCATCCATTCATTTTTTTGGATATTTTTACTCATTACCAATACAAATGTAACAAAAACTCGATATAATTTTCCACACATTTGCACCACAAAAAACTTTAAAATAAAAATAATAAAAATGGGAGGGCTTATTCACCCTGCCACTTCATTTTAGACTCAACCTTTAAAGAGATAGAGGAGAAAGGGATAGGGACAATCTTCTTCTGATAATTCATCCAGTCCAAGAATAGTTATAATGTCTTGAAGTTTATTATAATATTGCAAGGTTTGTTTAACTCCTTGTGCAGTTTCACAATGTTCTTCACCCATGATTTAATGTTGAGAGAATAACACTATATCGTTAAAGAGAGGTAAAAGGGACAACAATATGGTTACCTACCAATAGAGTTTTGAAGTAAAAGTAAGGACAAGAGGAAGGAGTGGAGGGTAACAAATAAAATATCCACTTATATATTAAGAAGGGGAAGAATATGTGTCACCCCTATGAAACCAAAGATAAAGGTATGTTATTATTTAATTTATAAATGAATTTAATTTATGTTTATGTAATTCAAAGAAACAATCATATAAAAATGATATGAAAAACACATTCAAAAAATTCTAGGAAAAAACTTGAACTAAACTTACTAAACCCTAGGGAAAGAACCCATTAAAAACCTCTAAAAATGCTCCACAAACCCTTGAAATTCATGTGATTCTTATCTCTTTTCCCAATTTAATTTTTCTCTCCCTTTTCCCCATTGCATGCAAATTGTTTAACAAAAAATCTCAATTGCATCTTAGTTTCATTTTCAGCCATCCTCATTATCTCTAATCATTATTCAACTCTATCAATCATTTATATTATTTTTCAAGAAAAAATGAATTCTTTCCAATAGATTAAATAATCGAACAAAAAAAAAATCAAGACAATAAAATGTAAATTTGATTGTGTAAATAGGATAAAAATTTAACTTTAAAAATATGATTATTTTTTTATTTATTACAAGTTGAATGAATGTTTTAAATACTAAGCATGTATGGTGGCCAATAAGCCATCTTGTGAAGTTTTAATTAAGAGAGTGTTTCACAATGTGACCTATGGTGGGTTTAGCATTCATGTGGTACAACATGATAAAGATGAGTATTACCACACCTATAGGCACCTCAATGGTGTTGGAAGCCTAGGGGTCACTTTCATGCTAGTATTTTCACACACCCCAACACTTAACCTTTCTAATTTATGTGTCAACACATCCCACAAGTTTCCTTATGCACTCACTTGAGGCACATAAAGGTAAACTGATAAGGGTCAGGGTTAGTTGGCAATGGTATCATTCATATAGTCACATGCATGATTTTCATGCATGGAGTTACTTAGAACTTTCTCCATACCATCCTAAAAATGTATGAAGCAATTATGTACTCATATAAACAAAATCACAATGACACTAATCTTACTAAGTACTCATTAATTCAATATTTATAAAAATGTTCAGTCCAAGAACAACATATAACAACATTATATTAAAAAAACATCAAAATTGTTCATTCCTTAATATTTCATGATTACAAGTCTCATAATGGTGTTTAAAAGTACTTATCACTATCATAGGCTATCAAATCATTTATCTCTCTTTA
>JARHVA010000713.1:3870000-3895000 GCA_037957365.1 Torreya grandis | reverse complement strand
CTAGTGCTTTTTGGATCTAGCTCACGCTAGGTAGTCCACCTAACTATCTCACTAATCCACCCTTTTCTAGTGTCTTTATCATCTATAAGTTATCCTCCCTAAATAAAGAGGTGTATCCACAATCGACTGGATCATGCATACACAACAAAATTAGGTTATTCTATCACACCCTTATTTAAAGTTTCTTCATTCTTTCTAAAAATAAAAAAATGAAAAAAGTTAGTGAAACATTCTGGCATGCCTAGTGGGATCCTTGAGATTTTTCTTAGGTTCTTATTTGTTTAAGACATTTAGTTACATTAGTGAAATTTTCATCTATTTGAAAATTTCATTTCTAAAAATTAAACATTCTTTCTTTCATTCTTGCATTAAAAATCTTAGTTTTAGTTTCTTCTTTTCCAAAAGCAAGTTTTAGTCTTTTTTTTTTTTTTTTTTTTGCATTCTTATAAAAGGTTAAAATTTTCATTTTTACTTAATTTCTAAAAGCACAAAACACTCATCCTAGGATTAAGACTTGCATCCTCATACTGCATTTAGTTGCATCTTAGTTATTCTTGTACTCATCAAAAATAAATTGAAATTTTCCTTTGGGTTTAAAAATAACTTACATCCATTACTTGCTTGCTTGTTAAGTTCACATAGTTTAATTTAAATGGTGAAAGTAATCATAGCAATGCATTCAAATCAAACATCAAACACGGATATAAGGCTTAACTAAGATTTCATTACCTAGTGGTAAACTTTTTCTTTTGGCTATCTGATTTGGACTTCACTACGAAGGGGAGAAACCAAGCCTCATTTTACTAGTTGAGTATAATCTCTATAAATTTAGTATATTTTGGCTAATCACACAACACTCTTATCACTGTGGCATGTCAAGTGAGGGCTAAGGCCCTAATATCAATCCACATACCAAATTCTAGTACAAATTTTGAGAACTTTTAACAACCTAAAACCATCTTTAAACTGTCTTTTCTAGTTCCCTTTATACAAGCCCAAGTTGAGTCTCATAAATTCTTAAAAATTGAGGCATAACCCCAAAGAGAGATAAAAATTATTCTATGACTTAAGTTTACTCTTAGTGTATGCATTTTTTCCTTAAATATTTTAATTTGTTTGCTTCTATTTTGAGTTTGTGAAATCACCTTCACCTTTCTTTCATCTTTATTTGCATGGTTTTGATAAGAAAACAACTTAGAAACCAAGCAAACCAAGATCCACCTTCTAACCACCCATCTTATTCTTCCTCATCCATGGAGTATATCTCAAATGTAAAAAGTTCCCCCCATCCCTCTAGAAGTCCTAGTATACTTCAGAAAATTTCCAAAGGAGATACATATTTCACCACCCTTCTTGATAACAATCCTATATCTCTCCAATACTACCTTACCACCATGGCTCACCATACCTCTACTTTGCTTCCTACCAATGATCCACCCTATGACATGTCACCTTGTCTTATAGTTAGAACCTATATTGCCATTATATCCACTCAAACTTTGGTGACCTAAACCTCTTTCTCCACCAAAAATCCTTCCAACACCACTACCCAAAACCAAACCATTCCACAAACCAATACTCAAATGCCTCGTATCCCAACCAAAAACCCTTCCAATGTATGAATAACCCAACCTTTAGCAACCCATACACCACTTACTATTGGAGTACCTTCCACTAGTCTTGCTACCCTACCACTTATCATTTCTAAACCACCAACTTCCACCCCATTCCAAAATTTTGTAGTTTCCATACCTTTTACACTCCCACCTATTATCACTAAGGTCACTACCCACCTTCAACCCATTAATCCAACTATTCCTCTTACCCAACCAATGTATATTCCACCAAACACAAGGTATGTCCCAAACCCACAAGGGTACATGCCTCCACCTTCTTCCCAACCTTCCATGCCCACTTACCAATATTTGGTATCTTCTCAACCTTCCATGCCAACTTACCAATATGTGACATCCTCCCAACCCTCTACTAGCTACCCATATGTGGTACCTTCACAACCCCAACAAAATATATCTTATAATTATGGGGGTGTACAACCAAAAATTGATCTTATCAATATGTTGATGGATAGGATGACCAATCTAGAGTCATCCATTTCTTGTCCCCACAACATCTTATCATATGACCAAATTTGAAATGAGCTAATCCACCCATCCATCCCAATCCAACCATACCCTCCACAATGGGAACTTTCAAAATTTTCCAAATTTAAAATCAAATAATATACCCAATATCATAGTAGATAATTTAGGCATTCATGTTACTTGGTTACTTATAATGATGTTCTTCTCCTTCATACTTTCCCCATGCCTTTAGTTGATCCAACATTAGACTGGTATAATGCTATTACCAAGCACTCTCTCTTATATTTTACCCAATTAGCCCAAAATTTCTTAGACCATTTCTCCATAAATATTTATAAGAAATTTTATATAACCAACCTCTATTCCATTAAGAAATTTTAGGATGAGTCAATTGCTAACTTTATGGATCATTAGAAAGATTTGATTAACCAACTCTCTTTCTCTTTGCCCCAACCTGAGTTAATTGAGATTTTATCTCAAGATTGTGCCAAGCATATCTCATCAACCTTACAAGTTCAGACTTTCCAAACCTTTGATGAGGCATTCACCATGCTTCAAAATTTTGAGATTAGAGCTATTGACGAGGGAAAGCTTAAATTGAGGAATAAAAATTCTAGTTTAAAATCAAATGAATCTTCTTCCTCTAGAACCACCAACCATACCAACACCAACACCAAATATAATGTAACTGCAAACACATTTATGCTTAAGATGACTCCTCTGACTATCAACTAACCAAATTATTCCACCTCCTCTAACCAAAATGCCAAAACTCAAAACTGCTATGTCTAAAAATATTATACTCTATTATGGGAGTCATACGCTTCAATTTTAAAAAAGTTATTAAAGGCATCTATCATACAACTTCCTCCCATCAAATTACCCCAGCAATTCAATTCCTCTCATCCTATACCTATTTGGTATAAGGAAAATGAATTGTGTGCCTTCCACCATGTCATTGGACATGATGTTAGTAGATTTAATACATTCAAAAACATTATCCAAGAGTTGATTGAAAAGGGGGAACTTGTGATGGACAATTTGAATGCACCCCCAAATCAATCACTTGACATTTTTAGACAACAATTCTCCAACCATTCACCTTCCATAAATAATAAAAATAATAATGCAAAATCCTCTCACAAGCATGAGTTTCACACTGTTAATGTTGTCCTTAGTGAACTCATAGTTGAGGAAACCATAGTCCAAACCACCTCTTCTTCTCCACTTATTGAGGTAGTGGAGTCACCTACTATTATTTTGAAAAATTAAATAAAGGAAGCAACTATCATCTAGGTAGTGGAATCACCAACCTCTCCTTTGGAAATCATATCAAAGGAGGAAACCATTACTTCCATCCTTTTTTATTCCATGATAGAGTTATCCACCCTTCCTTTAGAAAGCATTCCTAAGGAAAAGATTTATTCACCTACCCCTTCTATGGAAGAATCATCTACTAAGACCTTGAAAGTTTTTGATATAGCTAAGGAAGACATGGCCATTCCCCTTTCTAAACCACTTGGCTTATCTTTTGAGTCCAAAATTGAAGGAACTAAACCCATATATAAGCCCTTTTCTAGGTTGGTCCAAAACTTAGACTTTCTATCCCAGCCAAACCTTGATCAGGCCACATTTTGACATCACCTTAGACTCCCTTATCTAACTAAGAAGGAGTCATCAACCTCACCCTTATCTACACCTTCCCTTTCCACTAGTGAAATAACCATCACCTCAACCATACTAATAGAAGCCTCAACCTCCTAAAACTTAGATAAATCATCCAACCTAACTCCCTCTAAAGTAACTAAGGTACTTCCCATTATCCTCATAAATCCCATCAATAACCTAGGTGTGATCCCCACTTAGAATCTTACCCATCCTCCATTGAAGTTGGATTTAACACCACCAAACCCACCTAAGAAACCACAAGTCAAACCAACCAAGAAATTAGAACCATCTAGGAGTCCAAAATATAAAAACTTGTTTCCCATTTCCACTTTGCCTTCCATTTTAGGACCACATCCTTATTTCATCTTATGACCTCACCCTTCCACCTCGATTAAGAAACTAAGTCTCCCAAATAAATCCTAATCCCAACCTCCACTTATAGCTACACCTCTACCTATTCTTTCCATGCCTTCTACCTCCAAACCATCCACTACCATGACTTCTACTTCTAAACTTTCTACCTCCAAACCATCCACTACCAAGCCTTTTATTTTTAAAACTTCTACTTACAAACCATCTACTTTTAAGCCTTTAACTTTTGTATCATCTACCCCAAAACCACCCACCAAGAACATTATACCATCCAAAACTCCTATTGACAAGCTTACCCCTAAGAAGGCTTGCACCCTATAGACACCTAAAACTGGCCATCGATAACCTCCAACCAAGATTTTGACCAATTTCTACCAAAATGTATAATTTGGCCTAAAAACACTAAAACATTCTAAATTATGTGAGCCAGTTATATTCAAGTGCTGATTTTGGCTATAGTATCACTAAATGGGACAATATAATTTATGAATTAACTAACTTAAAAAAAATCATTTCAAGTCAAAATGGCATTTTCACACTTGGGTGCTCTAGATTGCTCTTTTATATCAAATTTATTACATGAGACATGTGCCTTTGTTATTTTTCATTAACAAAATCCTAAATGGTAACATGATTATAATGCATCTAACATTGACTTCCAATTCTAATCCAGTCAAATTTTGAGCCAATAATAAGATATTTTGGCTAATTTGATTAATTTGTGCACTAAGGGCCAAAATTTGCAACAAAATTGCGTAATCATGTTTAAAAGCTAATTAATCCAAATCATAATCCTAATTAATAATTCCATGGATATTTCTTAACATTTATTTTTGTAAATGAATATTGAATATATACATCATCAAATGTCATCATTTCTATGGGGTGACATCCACAAGCCATAAATGCATAAAATATCAGGATTAAGCCACCCCATGCCTGATTAAGACCCTCCATGCCTCTTAAATGCCCCTATATCCCAAATATTTATGGGGTATATTTATATATTTAATTACATAATTATATTTATTCATGGCCACACATCTCAATCTTGAGATGGACAGTTATGGTTAATCCTGAACCATTTTGAAAATCTATAAATAAAAGAGCCATGAACATAATTTTTAAGCTTGGATAATGGAAAGTTATAATACACAAATAATTCCAAAATAATTTTTATTTATTGTTATAATACCAAATTATTTATCCAATCCAAATCCATCACAAAAGTTCCAAGGAGAAGAGGAGATAACCAAGCCTCCTTTGATGAAGACTCATTGAGCCAAGCCAAGCAAGCTACTTCAAAAAGTTATTTAGAGCATCCAAGGCAAGTGAAAGATTTATTTGTCTTTACATTCTAGTTGTGTTTCTTATTTAGTTTTTTTAATATTCTCTCCCCTTGAAATAGGCTTAGGGTATTAGCTTAGTGTGTTCTTTATTTGGATTTGATTTCATTCACTAACATCATACTAATCTCCCTCTATTATGATCTTATGTTCACAAATGGCATGCCCAATGGGATCTAGCCTCATAAATTTGATCAAATTTCACCTGAAATCAACATACTAACCATCATCATGTAGGATCTTTGAGTGTGGAGGTAAATAAGGTAAAACTTTGAGGAACAATCCATTTTTTGTTAAGTCATGATTTTTCTCTCAGAATTGTGTAACCTAGCTCAACTAGGTGACCCAACTCAACACCAACTCACCCTAACTCAACCCCAACTCACCCCAACTTGACCCCATCTCACCTTGACTCACCCCAACTCCACCCCAACTTGACCCCATCTCACCCTAACTCACCCCAACTCAACCCTACCTCACCTCGACTCGACCCTAACTCACCTTGACATAACCCCAGCTCACCTCAACTCACCCCAACTCAACCCCAACTCAACCCCAAGCTTGATCTGACTCACCCCAACTTGACCCTAACTCGAACCCAACTCACCCTAACTCACCCACACTTGACCTTTACTTGACCCCAAATCTACCCCAACTCAACTAGATTCGACCCTAACTCAACCCCAAATCACCCCATCTTGACCCCAAATCACCCTAACTTGACCCCAAATCAACCCTAACTCAACCCCAACTCACCCTAACTTGACCCCAATTTGAACTTGACTTACCCCAACTCACCTGTGTAACCCAACTTGACTGTGTAAAACCTGACAGCTCATTTTTTAAAAGTCCTTGTCTCATCCTCTAAAGTGCTTCAAAGTAGGTAGTCATAATCTTGTTTTTTAGGGTCAAGGTAGCATTTGATACACCATTTTACTTTTTAATAATAAATATACACTTCATTTTGGTCATTTAAAATGAATTAGTCTAATCAAACACTTCAAGTTGGGCTTAAAATAAACATGCTAAAACATACACATTTAGACTTTTGGGTTTTAAATAAACATAGTTATGTTTTGTATTATTTTATTTATAAAAAATCATTTAATTTGTCTATTAACATAATCTAAACATTTTAATTGGTGTCTAAAAATAACTTAGTTTATTTTTATACCATAAATGTTTATCAAGTTTTTATAAGTTCAATCAAATGTCAAAGAGGCCAAACTTTACAACACATTTTATTTGGTTTTTTAAAATAAACATAACATCATGTAGTTTCATTTCTTTTGCAAACATTCATTTATCATGCCTTATTTTTTATTTTATTTTGTTTTTGTGAGAAGAGTTGTGCTTGTATGTTCTTCCATCTGTACCCTTTAAAGAAATTTTGGGATAAAAAACACCAACTTCTTTTTGGGTGGTTTACAATTATTTATATTTACACATCTTAAAGCCAAGGGGATAGTAATTAATCTAATCAACACTTTTAATTTGGTGCAAATAAATCAACCTCACTTTAATTGTTTGTAAACTTACTTATTTTGTGTTTTAGTGAAAAGAGACGTGCGTGTATGATCTCCCATCCATCCCTTTTAGGGATCTTTTGGGATCAAAATATTTGTTTCATCACACTTTGATCCTAGTCTAAGGCATTAAAAAAATATCATTTAAATCACTTCCTAAAAACTTTTAATAGTATTAGGTGATCTTGAGGTGACCATAAAGTCTTTCTATTATGTCATTTATTTCATGCATCTTGGCTTGTGAGGGGGACTTCACTACCTCCCACGATTTTTTTAGAGAAGCTTTGACCTAGGGCTTCATCTCCTAGCATCATCTTCAACCCCTCTTTATGGGGAGCATATAAATTTGGATCCCCTCATTAGGATGATGGTTTGAGTGGTTAAACTATCTCCATTAGTAGAGGCTAAGCCTATGATGTTTGAGAATGTTGGACATCACACTACACTGAGCGAGTGACAGATGTAGTGGTTATAAAAAGGGTAAGACATTTTTACAACAAGCTATATGATGTGGACCCAAATGATGTGTGCTTCTTTTGTATGCTGACATGAAAGTCGTATGCATTTGATCCATCTACAAACATTCAAAAAATAATTAGTTTTGTTAAGCCCACTTTGCCATACCTTGTCAGTTTATTTAGTTGGTTTATCTTTGTCTTAGATTGCTTGGTCTTATTTGAGGGTCAAAAATTGGTGTTAAAAAAATGACATAACTAAACACATTGTCCCCAAATTTCTTTGAACAAAGGAGGCATTATGTTACCCAAGTGAAAAATAGTTTTTTCCATGTTCAAAATCATCATCATATACTTTGTTTCATATCTTTCGATTTGGCATATTTATGCTACTCATTTGAGTCTAGACCATTTTCCATATTTTTTTAAGTCCCTCATTGATTATTTAAATTTGAAATTGAACTCTTCAAAATTTTAAAGGTTGATGTGTTAAAGTGGGTTCACCACTTTACACTTGACTTATTTTAACTTGAGTTAAATCCCCAATTTGAACTGAGGGATATTTTTAGACTCAACATCATTATCATCATTTGTTAAGACTCAAGTCATCTTACATGTTTACTAATGCTTTGAGTCCTAAACTTTGACTACCCATCCTATTTTTCCATTTGTCTATTTGATAGCACACTCATGCCTTAGAGAAATTTGTCCAACTTTGTGTGTGGGTATCATTTGAGTTGAGGAGATTGGTGTTACACTACCAAAATCATGGTAAACCATTTTTTCTTTAGAGTCTTTAAACAAGTATTTATCACACCTTTTTAGCATTTTAGCATTGTTATGTTACTCAAATTATTTTGAAAATTGTTCCATAGGCCTATTCGCATAGAGTCCAAGTTATTTCAAAGTTTCAACAATTTTGAGTTTTCTTTGAGAGCCTTTGTCTATCATGGTTATGTCATTCACTTTTGTATAGTTTGTTTGTTCACAGAACCTATCATCATCATTTTTTATGCTTTTGTTTTGGATAACACATCCTTTCTCCAAGAGCCTTTTGCTTTATGGCTTATGTCAACTAATCATGTTTATGTTTGAATCTATGTGTCAGGTCTATGTCAAAACTATTTCCAAACTTGTTAGATTAAATCAAATCACATAATTCCTTTATTTCAAGTCTATCTTCTGATTCCATTTGGTCAAAGTTCCTAACACAGCCTATTTGAGCTTAGCTTTTGACTTTGTGTTTGGAAAAAAGACCTAGTGACTCTTTTCCCTTTCCTAGTTTAGACCTTATTTGGAACACATTGACCTAAATTTTTGACTTGTCAATTTTTATTCAGATGCTTGAAATTTTATGTGTATGAAATTTTATGTTAGACATTTGACATTAGACTATTTTATGCCAAGTCTTAACACAAACCATTTTGGAGATACAACTCCATGATCAAATCATTGTTTGGAGATACAACTCCACCCTTTTGACAAAGTTAGACCAAGTTTCAACCATTTGTCCTTTAGATATAGTTTTTCAAAATTTTCAAAACTTTAAGCCTTTTGTTTTATATATTTCATCATGTATGTAGACATATCTAGCTACACTTATGGTGGAATCACATACAATCCAAGTTATGATTGAATGGCCACATAAATTGACTATAACCAAACACTTGCTTATGATCTAACTCAAGACCTTGATTGCTATGAAGAGTCTTGTGAGTATGAATTTATTGAAGACCCAACTAAAAATAAATTTTTTATTGGGATATGGATCCATACCCTCTTTATAATAATCATTACATTGAACACAGTCAAGAAATAGCTTATGATCCAACTTGAGATTGGGATGATATGGTTTATGAGGATGACTTAGATGCTTTAGCTTGTGTCAGCTACCAAGATCTATAATGCCCCAAAATTATCCTTATAATACCTCATCTTTTGTCTTGTGTAAGTTACCAAGCTCCACAATACCCCAAACTTATCCTTCCAAGACCTCATCCTTTGGCTTGTGAGAGCAATCAGGCTCCATAATGCCATATCATTTCTATACCAAGACCTAGTCATTTCTCTTATGTGAACAACCAAGCTCCATAATGCCCTATCATTACCCAACCATCGATCATTATTCATCCACTTCTATTATTTCCCCACTTTATAAAACCACATCCAATCTAATTACAACCTCAACTAAACCAATCATTTGAAGACTAAGATGTGTTCAAAATTGGTATTTTTTAACTCATTAGAAACCAAGGCCAAAAGAACCAACTAATCCAGGATGTTTTTGATAAACCAACCATTTTTTATATGTCAACCTATGATGAATCACTTTTAAATCCTATACCTATTATCGATAAGTCTCACTCTGATGAGCCAATCTTTGTTGAGTCACTTCTTAATGATTATAACTACCTTTGGGCAAATCATTACCTCAACCATATGCCTTTTTTTCAAGGTCCTCCATTTGACAATATAATCTATGAGGAATTATATCTTGAATTTTTTCCTACCATTTAGGAGTCTCACTTTGATAAACCAATCTTTATGGAGCCCATTATGCCATCATAGGCCATTACTTGTTTAATATGAAACATTCAACAAGACATCATTGTAATAGAGCACCCATCAAATGAAGAATCAACATTGGATTTAGGTTATATTCTTGAATCAACATCTGATTTAGCATCAAAATTAGAATCAACATCAATCTCAACATCAAATTTAGAGTCTTTTGAGTCAAAATTACATTCATAAATAGAATACATTCATGAATGCTACAATATTGGTTACACATGCCTCGCATATTAGTTTGAATACATTTGTGATCCTTCTAAGGTTTTTGAGGATGATTACTTAATTATCACCAAAATTTATCATAGTATATTCTACAAGGATTGTGTTGCCAACCTCCACTCCATTACCATTCCACATGCCATTACCACTAACCAACATACCCATGTTATTGACATTCCACCTCCCATAAGTGTCGATTGGGACATGTAGAATCACACTTTATTAAACTACATCCATGGTGACATAGTAGTTAAAGAATATCAAGGAGGCCAAGACCACATTCATGTATCAGAAGAACACTCTCCTAGTGAAACCTTTTTAGAGGCACTAGGGGACAAACAAAGTTCAAAGTCAACATCTTCTAGTTAAACATTTTTGGAAACACTAGAAGATAGTCAAAGTCAATAGCCAATGTTCATTAGTGAAACATTCTCAGAGACACTACAAGATAATTAAGTAAACTTCATTGGTAAAAACTACATCAAGGTGTCAATCATTGAGCCTAAAATCTCTTCATTGCATGATGAAGACAAAATCAAAGATCAAATCAAAATAACTTCCAATCTACAACCTAATCAAATGTTATCTACTCTCAATATCAAACAATAAAAAATCTAGTGGTCTTATCAAGAGCATCTTTAGAGAACTTTAGCCCTGACACATCCAAAGCTATGTCAAATTTGGTATCAATAACATTACATGTGATTGAAAGTCCCACTCTTCATTTATTTCCCTACCATTATACATTCCTTTATCATCCACCATTTTATCACCATGATAAACCTATCATCCAAAATTTATCCCTATTTATCATCCATGGTCTCATGTTCCTTTTCAAAGGCTACAAAGATACCTTATCTCGATGTTTTAAGGAATCATAATCAATGACCAATGAAGATCACAAAATCATTTGCATCCAAATCTACAACTAGTTCTTGACAGAGAAACCATTTAGATGGGGTGTGGGATAGAAATTAACATGATTGATTATTCTATTTATATCATTTGTTGATCATGACGTGCATCTCCACTTTAGTAAGAACAATAGAATCCAAAACCACACCCAAGCCACAAACATGTACCATGCCATTTCATTTACCATTTTCATTTTCCATTCCTTTTGCCATTGTTCCATACCCTACCATTTGCCTTACCTTACCATTTGGGGGAAACCCTCTTACCATTTTATCCAATCTACTGAAAACCATCATTATTCTAAAGCAATGTCATGTCATCCTATCATTCCATTCCTATCTTGAACAAAGCCTATTTTTTATCATCCTACCCAATCCTATTTTGATCTTGGTTCCTTTGGTTCTTCTCACACTTTTTGCTAGGGTATTTTGATCAAGTTTTAACTCTCATCAAATCTATGTTTTAATGATTGTCTATGAAAGTAATGTGATAGTTGATTTGGCAAGATATCTTTCATTTTCCATCTTATATCAAGTTTATTTATGTGACCCTAATTATAACCGCCTATGGGCAAGTTAGTGTTCACTGAAACTGATACTAATTATAACCATCTATGAGAAAATTAGTATCATTAATATGATCTATTATATCCTAGTTATAAATGCCTATGGGAAAACTAGGGGCAACATTATTTATCATGCATTACCACATCATCTTGTAATTGTTGTTTTAATTTGACTGGTAATTTGTTAGATTTGAGAACCTGTTGGGACCTAGTTGGTTTTTCCTTGCCTTTTGTGTGGATGGAATGAATATGACTTGAGGTCATCTCAAGACTATGTAGGCCATGATTAATTCATGTTGAGGTCACCTGAGTCCCCCTTGTCATGCACTCTCACCATTTTGCGACCAATCTAAGCCAAACACTCTCTCCATTTTTTGAGTATCTTGTCATTCTCTAACAAGTTGAGATACCTCAAAATACTAAAAACATTAATAATATTTCAAAATATAAAAATGTTTGTCCTATTTAACCCTAGTTAGTTATCCTTAATCTGCCTTATTGGGGCATAGTCATTGTTAGGATGTTTTCTTTTTTTTTGTTTTCAAGATTTCTGTTTGTTTGATTATTTTAGGTTGTTTGTTTGTTTGTTTGTGTGCTTTCTATTTATTTCTTTGTTTGTTCACTTGTCTATTTGTTTACTTTCTAAATTGTTTCCTTGATTCAATCTATGTGTGCTTATTAGGTGATTCCTTGCATGCATTAGTCTTGAATCCATCCATATTCATACATCAAACATTGTCATCATGGTTTTTATCATTAGAGCATTACTTTCAATTATTTATTGGATTGAGAGTTAGTCCTTATGATTATTTTGAGATATTCTTCATGATTTTCTATCATGATGTATACCATCATGTGCTACATCAAAAATTAGCTTTAGAAGGTTCTAAAAGCAATGGAGCATCAAAATTTTCTCCTTGGTACCTTGGAAAAATTCTCCCATTTCATCCTTGATCAAATCAACCCATTGACCATTCTAGTTGTATCATTACTAATAAGGACAAGCATATCCTCATTATTAGGCACAATTGAATCATTTTTAATAATTAATCTTATTCTTATATCCATCCCTTTCATCACTTTATGCATCCTCATATGCCTAGTTGTTTATGGATTCTTTAGTCATTAAGACCATTGCATCTACATTTGTGACCACTCATTTTTAATCTATATTATAAGTTATATCCTTGAGTTATGCTTGATAATCAGCCCTAGCTATGGAAAAATCATTTTTATAAAATAATCCAAGTCCTCTTAATGATTATAACTGCCTATGGGCAAATCATTATTTTTTACTTTTATTTCTGATTATAACCACCTTTGGGCAAATCAATAATTTTTAAATCAATACATGCAAGCATTTTCTCATTTGAATTAATCTCAACCACAGGCTAATCTTACCCTTATTCTTTCTTCTTTTTGAGGGATCATCCATCCACATATGTGATGGCCACTCCCTCGAGGGGGATCATCATAGGCTTTTCAAAAACCATTTGGAGCTTTGTTCTTCAATCATCATCTTATTTTTGGCATATAGGCCATTTCTCATTATTTAAGAAGAAATTTATATGCCTAAAATTTAAAACATCTTCCCAAATAGGGGAGAACTATAGACACCTAAAACTGACCATCGATAACCTCTGACCAGGCTTTTAATCAATTTCTACCAAAATGCACAATTTGGCCTAAAAACACTGAAACATGTTAAATGATGCGAACCTATTATATTCAAGTGCTGATTTTGGATATAGTTTCACTAAATGGGGTAATTTAATTTATGAATCGGCTAAATTTGATCAAATCATTTCAATTCAAAATGGCATTTTCACACCTAGGTGCTCTGGATTGCTCTTTTCTACCAAATTCCTTGCATAAGACACATGCCTTTATTATTTTGCATTGGTAACATCCTAGATGGGAATATAGTTCCAACACATCTAAAATATACTTCTAATTCCAATCTATTCAAATTTCAAACCAATAACAAGACATATTGACCAATTTGATTAATTTATGCACCTAAGGCCAAAATTTGCATCAAAATTGCCTAATCATGTTTAAAAGCTAATTATTCCAAATCATGATCCTAATTAAGCATTCCATGGATATTTTTGAATATTTATTTTTATAAATGAATATTTAATATCTACATCATCAAATAACATCATTTCTATGGGGTGGCATTCACAAGCCATAAATGTATAAAATATCAAGATTAATCCACCCCATGCCTCATTAAGCCCTCTTAAATGCCCCTCTATCCCAAATATTTATTGGGGATATTTATAAATTTAATTACATAATTATATTTATTCATAGCCACACATCTCAATCTTGAGATGGACGGTCATGGTTAATCCTAAACCATTTTTAAAATCTATAAATAGAAGAGCCATGAACATCATTTTTAAGCTTAGATAATGCAAAGTTATAATGCACAAATAATTCCAAAATACATTTAAATTAGTGTTATGTTTCCAAATTTTTAATCTAAGTAAATCTAAATCCATCACAAAGGTGCCAATGAGAAGAGGAGATAGCCAAGCCTCCTTTGATGAAGACTCATTAAGCACAAACTGAGCAAGCCACTTCAACAAGCTATTTGGAGCATCTAAGGAAGGGAAAGATTTTTTTGTCTTTGCATTATATTTGTGTTTATTATTTGGTTTTGTTAATATTCTCTCTCCTTGAAATAGGCTTAGGGTGTTTATCTTAGTGTGTTCTTTGTTTGAATTTGATTTCATTCACTAACACCATACTAATCTCCCCCTATTGCAATCCTATGTTCACACACCCCAGCTATCAAAGCCAAAACCTCCACTCACTTTACACTTTTTCTAGATTCATATTATACCATATTACAAATGTTACTCCAAGATTCCTACTTGGTCTTGAGTCCTATCAAACCATTTTATCCCCTTAGTCCTAAGCCATCTTGGTTTAATGACAATCTGATTTACTCATACCATAGGACACTTGGGCATGATAAAGAGAACTAAAAATATCTCCAAGTAATATTCCAAAAAATATGTGATAATGATGAATTATTAATAGAATAAGCTCCCATGATCCTACCACCAAGCCAAGAGCCAAAGGAAACTAGCCCACAACTACCTACTCCCAAACTCTCATCTAAGAGTGTGGAGGAACTGAAGTAGTCCACTAGTTTAACTCTTTTTCAAATCCATACCATCCATATGGTCACTTGATCACAATCCCAATAAAAGGATAAATAGAAAACAAAGGTTTCCATCTAATGTACATACCCTTATTCCACCACCACAACACCCAACTAAGCCCAAACACCTTCACCCAAGCCTAATATTTCTATCTTGGGAGCAACCCAATCTAACCCCTTTGAGTCAGTAAAAAGGGTATTTCTAAAACTTCACAAAAAATTGGTGAATATAAATTTATATGAGTTAAATAACACTTCACCCCATCATCATCAAGTCATGATAGAGACCTTGTAGTCTATAAAAGTTCAACCTGAAGATCCACAACCTCTAGCAGCCTTTGTCAAAGCCCTTTAGCTTTTCACCCTCATCACCTTCAAAGATTCAAAGATACCCCCATTCATTCAGATGATCTATATCCTCCCATTTTCATTATGACCTATATCAAACAAACTCACTTTAAGAGAGTTATGATTGATGGGGGAGCCAACATTAACATTATTTCTTCCCATACATATGACCAACAAAATTGCTAAAGAACATCATGTCAAAAACTACAGTGATGTTTTTATCCTTCAATGATACAATGGCTACAACCTTAGGGATATTTATCCTTCATATTTATTTAGGACCTTGAACTCTTCCTAAGTTATTCTACATGGTAGAAGGTGAGTTCTAATATAACATTTTGCTTGGATGCCCTTAGATCTATCCTATGGGTTATGTGTCATCTACCTTACATTGGTGCATCAAGTTTGAGTATGAGGGTCAAGTCTACACCATACCAACTAACCCTAGTCCTTTCAAGTCATGAAATATGACTTACCAACCCAATGATTTTATCCTCCTTCTATCAACCAAACTTCCACCAACAAAGGATGAATCCTCTTCTTCTTCCATTAACCAAGCTTCCACTAGTTCATCCATACCTTCTACCTAAATCCCCATGAAAGAACCTTTGAAATCAACATTCTAAAATCTCTCACTTGGGTAGTATCTCCTTTTGACCTTAGATGCCTTTCCTACTCCCCAAGAGTATGGGAACCTTGACCAATAGCCTAGCTATGATTCCCATATTGGAACCATTATTCCCTTAGAACCTCCTAATTACCAAACTAATCTTTTTTATAGGGAACTTGATCGACCACTTTCCACCTCTGCTACCTCCTTTTCTCCTAAACCATTCACCTCTAATTTCTCCTACTTAGATAAACTAGATTTTTTGAAGACATACCTCCATAGATGTGCTTGGGCATGATTTAGTCTAGGATAATATGAGCATGAACCACATGAGTTGCTACCATCAAAATCCCAAAAACCTCATGAATGATTTGGTCTCATATTTATTCTACCAGATAAACCAACCAATCCACCCCCCATCACCATAATTGAAGAAGAAATCTCATCCTCACCAACCCATTATCCTTCAAAATATGAGGATATTGATATCATTCCCTCTAAAAAAAATTTATCAACATGATCAATTTGGGATCCTTAACTTATCAAAAAGATGGGGAAACCATGGCCATTCCTCTGACTCATCCTAAGATGGTAGAATATGATTCTCCTACCATTAATAATGTTTAGTGTCAAGATGATGATTCCCTTCTCACCTATCTTGGTGCTAAATATTCTTAAATTCATAACTCCCTTCCTCTTGAGACTTCAACCATGCTAAACAAATCCACTATTGATGTCAACTTGGGTACTTAGGGTATCCCTCACATTGTCAAAATTGGCCAATCCTTAGATTCCTTAGAGCATTAGGATTTCTCTTCCTTTTTACAATATCATAGCATAGAATTTACTTGGTCTTACATTGACATGCCAAAAATCAACCTTGCCATAGTCATCCATAGCATTTTTACCACCCTTGATGCTAAGATTATTAGGTAGAATATTTTTAGGATACACCTTTGTATATCTCTTCTTATTAAAGAATGACTCCAGTGCCTCTTATCCATCAATTTCATCCAACCCATTAACTATCCCTAATGGATCTTGAATGTCATTCTTGTCACCAAAGCAATAGGGAGACTTTGAATTTACATGGACTTTCATGATCTTAATCTTGTTTTCCCAAATGATGACTTCTTTTTTCCAAGCATTGACCAAATTATTGATTTTAGGGTTGGCCATGAGATGTTATCTCTTATAGATGGGTTCTCAAGATATAATTAGATCTTGATTGCCCCCAAATATCAACATAAAACTACCTTTATCATCCCATGGGGAAATTTATACTATAGGGTCATGCCTTTTGGTCTAAATAACATTGATGCAACCTACTAGTGTGACATGACCTATATCTTTCACAATATTATTCATAAAACTATAAAGGACTATGTAGATGATCACCTTGAAAAATCTAAATGTTGTAAGGGTCATTTGGCCATTCTTAAAGTTATCTTTGAGCATCTTATCAACTTCCATGCCCACTTTAACCCCAAGAAGTGCATCTTTGGGGTCTTATCAAGAAATCTTCTTGGATGTATGATCTCTCTCCATGGAATCAAAGTAAAACCCACTAAAGTAAAGGCAATCCTCAGCATGCCTCCATCAACCAACCTCAAGCAACTCCATAGCCTATAGGGGAAACTCTAGTCCATTCATCATTTCATCTCTTAGATATTTGATAGATGTCAAACTTTTTATCAGTTTCTTAAGAAGGATATCTCTTTTAAGTGGAATAGAGACTATCAAAATGACTTTGACTCACTTAAAGAGTATCTTATTTCCCTACCTGTTCTTGTTCCTCCAAAATAGGGCTAGCCATTTTACCTCTATATTTCTACCATCGACCATTCCTTAGGGGCCATGATTATACATCAATATGATCATCATAAAGAGTATGGAATCCATTATATAAGGAAAAAATTTATAGATTATGAAACTAGATACACCCATACTAATAAATTGTGCCTTACATTGGTCTTCATGACCTCCAATCTCCATCATTACCTTTTTAATCACAAAACCTTCATCATAATTAACACTGACCCACTCAAGTATATGCATTCTAAGCCATATCAAAATCAATATATAGTTAAATGGCTCATGTTTTTAGCTAAGTTTTATCTTGAGCTCCTCTAGCAAGAGTTAATTAAAGGACAAGTCATTATTGATCAATTGGCTGAAGCACCTTTATTATACAACCAACCTTCTCCTCTTGAGTTTCCTAATGAATCCATCACAACTCTCTCTCAAGAGGATTTTTTGGATTAGATGACCATGTTATTCAATAGATAAAAGTGTTGATGTGGTGGGGGATCCAATATCATCCTTATTCCCCTTAATGGTGAACCCCTTCCTTTATCCTTTCAACTTGATTTTGACTGTATCAATAACATGGCTGAGTATGAAGCCCTAGTGATAGGTCTCTAAACTACTTTAGTCTTGGGAGTTAAAATAATTAGAATTTTTGGTGATTCTTACTTGTTGGTTAATAAAATCAATGGATCTTACCAATGTAAAAATTACATTCTACAACAATACAAATAACTAGTGTATGTACTATTAGCATCATTTGATCATTACCTTATCCAAGCCACATTGCATTCTACTAATAAATTCACCAATACCATAGCTTATCTTTCCTCCCAAATATAATATGCACCTTTAGACTCTAAAATATTTGTCACTATCCACCACCTTATTGATCCCTCTTACACTTAATCATACCTTCCTTCCATTTGTCACATGGAAGAGGCCTAATTTTACATTTAGTATAAGAAAATATTTGATTATCTTAACCCATCCATTATTAATTTTGATCTCTCTAAAAATATTTGAAGAGTGTTTATATAGAGTACCTCTCATTACACCATATTATGGGGAATTATTTATAAGCATGGCTGTGATGGTCTCCTCCTTATATGCCTACATAGTCATGAAATCTCTCACGCTATCAAGGAAACACATGATGGGATTTGTGGGGAAAAATTTAGTGGTATAGCTTCGACTAAATATATCATTCACCCTAGATATTATTGGCCTACCCTTAACCAAGACTGTTGTGATTATGTAAAGAAGTGTGTCAAATGTCAGCATCATGTTAATTTGCATAGCATACCTAGTCATGGTCTTCAAGTCTCTAAGGATTTGCTACCCTTATTGTAGTGGGGATTGGATCTCATTGGTGAAATTAACCCTCATTATTTTAGTGACATCATTTTATCATCACTATGACATAATATTTCTCCAACTGGATAGAGGTTATCCCCTTATTTTGACCAAAGCTAAACAGATTATTAAATTTATTAACCATCACATTATCTATTGCTTCAGTGTTCCTCATAAAATTATCACCAATAATGGAAAATATTTTAAAAATAAAAAATTACAAGGCATTTTTAATGCATTTGTATTAAGTTAAGCTTCTCATTTCCTTATCATCCACAAACTAATGGATAGGCTGAAGCTTCTAACAAACCCTTAACAAAATGCTAACTAAAATGGTCAATTCATGTATTCAAGATTGGCACTTACACATTCCCTTCACCTTATGGGCATATCATATTAGCATTTAAACCTCTTTAGGTGATACCCCTTTCTCTCTTATCTTTGGATTTGAGGTTGTCTTGCCTCTTGAAGTCTAAATTCCCTCTCTTCATATATCCCTATAAGATATCATTTATGAAGATGATTATCATCAAGAAAATTTATCCCAAATTGAGCTACTTGACAAGAATCATTTAGTCATGTTTATCCATCTTTATATATATCAATAACAAATCAATCAAGCTTATAATAAGCACCTAAAGAATGATAATTCAATATCGAAGACCTCATCTTGAAGGAAAATCAATATGTAACCAATATGGAAAAAATTAAGCAGGGCAAGTTTGCTTTCAATTGACTTGGACCATATATCATAATGCATAAGTATAGGTCAAGATCTTACCAATTATCATCTCTCAAAAAGAAACTAGAACTTGATCCCCTCAATGCTTCTCATCTACATCCTTTCTTTTGATAAAGTAAGATTCAAACTCAACTTTTGTCTAAGTTAATCTCATCTCTTATTTTATGAGATTATCACCTTCATTCCCTTACTTATGGGATAACTAATTACAACTTAGAATCATGTGATTATTCATCACATTATTTTATTGCATCCTAAATATGGGTACCACATCTCTACCCATGGCATGATTCTCATGGATACTTTTCATCTTTAATGGGATAGAATCCCATGGTAATTGTCCCTTAAAACACCCTCTCGTACACTGTTCACCCTATTAATAATATAGAATATAAAGAAATAATTATTAAATAAAGACAAAATTAAAATTTATAAAACATAGTAGAATAGAGACATAAATTTAATGTGGTTCATCCAATATGGGCTTCATCCACATAGAAACTATTAGTCCTTATTATTCAATCCAACAAATGAAGGGAAAAACTTGAAATACATCCAGTGCAATATCCTCTTCACTCTCACACAATTCTACTTGATTACAATTCCCTCATATCAAAGGAGGGTTAAAAATTAGGGTTAAAATGCACTAACTTAATTTCTACTATTAGATCTAAAATTGAATAGTAAACGGTCTAAATTAACTATGAAATTACAATATTTTATAATGCATTTTTCACAAAAATTTTCTTTTGGGGTGCTACCCCTAAACCCCCACCAGGGGGGATCCAAAATAGTTCATCACCCCCTTATACCCCCATGGAGACCATAGTGGGGAGGTGGTTTCCCCCCATACCCCCTATCAGGGATTGGGCATTAAAATAAGATCAGGGTCTACCATCCAATAATCTCCCACTTGGAGACTGATTATTGCAACTCCACCACTACAACTCTTACTTGGAATTTTATTTTAAATTTGACCCTAGAATGTTTCTCATATTTCTTGTTATCCTTGAAGACCTATTGAAGCTGAACAACTCTCCATCTTATCTTTAGTGACTACCTTTATTAGCATATCTATGGGTTTCTAACTCATATGGATCTTTTCCAACTTTAGTTGACCATCCTCTAAAACTAAATTAATGAAATGATACCTGAGTTGTATATGTTTGGGTCTTGAGTGGAATGTTGAGTTCTTTGCTAAATGAATTACACTCTAGATATCACTGTACAACCTGCAATCTTCCTACTTATGTCTTAACTCTAGATATCATTGCACAACTTGTAATATTCCTACTTATGCCTCAACTCTTCCATGAACCATTGTATCCATATCATCTCCTTGCTAGCTTCTGTAGCTACAACATATTCTACCTTTATAATTAACAAAGCAACTATATTTTATAATTTTGAAATCCAACTAACTGTTGTGTCACTAATAGTGAATACATAACCTATGGTGCTCCTCCTACCATCTAAATATCCATCCATGTCTAAATCAACATATCCTTGTAAGGTAACATCTGAACCTTCTTATCATAAATGTCTATTAGTGGTCCCTCTCAAGTACCTAAGATTCTACTTGACTGCATCCCATTGCTCTTTTCCTATATTTTTCATAAACTTGCTAACAACTCCTACTACATGAGAAATATCTAGTCTAGTGCACACCATAGCATACATTAAACTTCCAAATACTGAAGCATATGGCACTTTGGTCATGTAATTGATTTATTCCTATGTTTTAGGACACTGTTCATTGCTTAATTTGAAGTTCCCTCCCAAATGTGTACTCATAGGTTTAACATCTTGCATATTGAACCTAACTAACACCTTATTAATGTATTCTTCTTGAGATAATTTCAATTTCCTATTTTTCTTGTCTCTTGTTATTCTCATACTAAGGATTTTTTTTGCATCACCCAAATCCTTTATTTCAAATAAATCTACTAGTTTTCTTTTTATCTCATTAATATCATGCATGTTAGACCCTACAAAAAGCATGTCATCTACATATAATAACAAGATAATAAAGTTGTCATTATCTAATCTCTTAAATTAAACACAATGGTTAGAATGACATCTACTATAACCTTATTCTATCATAAACATGTCAAATTTCAAATACCACTATCTTAGAGCTTATTTTAGGTCATACAAACTCTTCTTCAACCTACACACCATTTTCTCCTTACCTTTGACTTTGTATCCTTGTGGCTAATCCATATATATTTCCTCCTCCAAATAACCATGAAGGAATGAAATCTTCACATCTAACTATTCAAGGTGTAAATCTTCTGCTACTATCAAACTTAAAATAGTTCTTATAGAAGTCATTTTAACTACTAGATAAAATATTTCATCAAAATCAATACATTTCTTTTGTGCAAACCCATTTACAACAAGTTTGGCATTGTCCCTATCTTTTCCTCCATCTTCTTCCTTCAACCTATAAATCCATTTATTCTATAATTCTCTTTTACCTACATGCAACTAAAATAAATCCCAAGTTTTTTTGTGTACCAAGGAGTCCATCTCCTCTTCATGTCTTACTCCCACTTCTTTATGGTTTTTACCTACATTGCTTCTTCATAGCTTTCTAGGTCACCACCATTAGTCAATAATAAATAATAAAGTGAAGGAAAGTAACATTCAGGGAGTCTACTTACTCTAGTATATCTTCTAACTACACTTCTAGGAGTTTGAGGTACTTGTTGTAATTGTTTCACTTTCTAATTTTTTGGTACTTTTGGAATTTCATTTCTAGTAATTTCATCAAGTACTGCATATTTTTTATTTGATTTTTCCTATTTATTTTCCTGCAACCAATCTCTATACATGACATTTTCATTAAAGATCACATCTCTACTCCTAATGATTTTGTGATTTTCAATATCCCATAAATGGTAACCAAAATCATTAACTCTAAATCCAATAAAAGTACATTTATTGGATTTTACCTCAAGCTTGGTTTTATTTTCTTTATTAATATGGACAAATGCTTCACAACTGAAAGTCTTTAAAAAGGAATAATCTACCTTTTTACCTATCCATGCTTCCTCTAGAATGCCACCATCCAAAGGACTTGAAAGCTCTCTATTTATTAAGTAAATAGTAGTATCCACAACATCTACCCAAAATTGTAAGGGTAACCCTGCATGCAATCTCATGCTCCTTACATGTTCCATGATTGTCCTATTAATCCTTTTTGACACATTATTATGTTGTGGTGTTCTTAGAATCATCTTTTCTCTAATAATTGCATAGGATGAATAGTAATTATCAAAATACTTGTTATAGTGTTCACCTCCATTATCTAATCTGACATACTTTAACTTATTTCCTATCTCATTCTCAACCAAATCTTTCCATTTATTAAAAGTATCAAAGACCTCATATTTCTTTCATATGTAATAAACCCAAGTTTTTCTAGTTACATCATTGATAAAAGTAACATAATAAGAAGAACCACCAAGGGATGATACCTGAATTGGTCCCCATATATCTGTATGCACAAGCTCTAACTTTTCATCCTTCTTTATTCTCCCAACTCTAAGAAATATAAATCTCTTCTATTTTCCATACACATAGTGCTCATAGAAATCCAAATCCACCTTCTTCAAATTTGGTAACAAATTCTTTGATTGGAGAACTTGCATCCCCTTCTCACTCATGTGCCCAAATCTATGGTGCCATAATTTTTTATCTACTTCTATAAAATCTAAATTAATAGAAGAGTCAACATCACCATTAGATAAATACAATGTACCTATGTTCTCTCCTTTTTCTATTACCAATGATCATTTAGTGACCTTCCATGAATTTTCTTTGAATGTAACTATGCAGCCCTCACTTCCTAGTTACCTTACTAAAATTAGATTTCTTGTTAACTCAGGAACATGCCTCACCTCTTTCAAAAACTATTTGTTTTCATTTTGTAATTTTATCTATATCTTACCCTTTCCTACAATTTTATAGGGTTTACCATCACCCAAATAAACTTTTCCAAAATCACCTTGAACATAGTCTAGAAAATATTTCTTATGGGGTGTAGCATGAAATGAAACCCCTAAATCTAACACCCAAGAATCATTAATATTATCTAAAAAAATTATTAAATCATCTTGTAACACATCACCTACTACATTTACTTCCTATTTTTTTATTTTATTGTCCATTTCCTTGTTTTCCTTTTTGAAATCAACAATCTTTCTTTAGGTGTCCTTTCTTCCCACAAATCTAACACACTAATGTTCCTCTAGATTTAGATCTACCCTTCTTAGAATT
The DNA here is from genome assembly GCA_037957365.1 of Torreya grandis. Taxonomy (NCBI): domain Eukaryota; kingdom Viridiplantae; phylum Streptophyta; class Pinopsida; order Cupressales; family Taxaceae; genus Torreya; species Torreya grandis. Next base: position 3,870,934 of record JARHVA010000713.1, on the reverse strand, counting down.
CTCATGATTCCTTGGGACCTTTCATTTATCCTTTTGTCTTCCCCTATTATCCATATTCAAAGCATTACTTGATGTCTCACATATGCTTTTCCATCGCATTTCCTCATTAAGGATAACACCAATAACATCATTAAACTTTAAAGTGTTTGAGCCAGAGATAGAATTGCTCATAACCATGACCAAACCATTATAGATTTCTAGAAATGAGCACAAAATCAAAATATCCCTAACCTAATCATAAAAATTTACTCCTAAAAATCTTAACTGATTTGTGACAATGTTAAATTCATTTAAATGATCAACAACAGACCCACCTTCTGACATTTCTAGATTAAATAAATGCTTCATAAGAAATACCTTGTTGGAGGATAAGGGTTTTTCATACACTCTATCAAATGCCTTTATCACATCCACTATTGTATTTTATTTTAAAATATTGAAGGCCACTGACACTACCAGGCATAGTCGTATTGTTCTTAATGCCTTTTTGTCAAGAACCTCCCAATCTTCATCCTTCATAGTCATCAACTTATTTTCTATTCCACCTAATGGTAGGAAAGGATCCTTCTAATATAGATAGTCCATTTCTATCTTATATATTTGGTATTTTTGGCCATTAAACTTCTTGACCTTAAACTTTCCTTCTTCCACCATTACTCCCACTCAAACTAGGAAACCTCTTTTTCTGCAAGTTTATCTACCAAATAAACCTTTGGCTCTGATACCAGTTGTTAGGAATATAGAATGTAGAGCAATAATAATGAAATAAATAAATAAATAAAATTTATAAAACATAATATAATAGAGACACATATTTAATGTGGTTCACCCAACATGGGCTACATTGACACAAAAATTGCCAGTCTTTATTATTTAGTCCAACAAATGAAGGAAAAAAATTGCAATAAATTCACTACAATATCCTCTTCACTCT
>JARHVA010000713.1:2935000-3187500 GCA_037957365.1 Torreya grandis | reverse complement strand
AAGAGAACCATAAGCTTTCAACCTTTCGACAAAGTGATGACATTTCTCACATTTTCTAACTTTCTGAGAAAAATCCTTAAATAGTGATAGCCACCAATAACCAACTCTCAGAATTTTATGAGATGTGACTTTAGGTGCAAAGTGACCACCACATAATCCACTATGAAAATATTCAATAAGGTCAGTAGTTTTTTCTTCTACCAATCATCTTATGAGAACCCCATCTAGATTCTTCCAAGCTAATCCACTTTCAGTCAAGAAGTATTTTTGGGAAACAAGTTTAAGATTTTTCCTTGGGTTCTTATCTAAATTTGGGGGACAATTTAGATTTTGAAAGTAGAAAATGATGTCTTCATACAATGGAGAGATGTTAATCTAACTCAATGAATTATCAATATTAACAATAATAGTGTTTACCTCAATGGCTTGCAAATTGGTCTCAACCATAAGATTGGATATACCCATCCTTCTCATAATTTGTTAGTCAAAATATCCATATCATACTCTTTCAACTTGTTGACCCACATGAATATCTTGTTGGATGCTTCAATCTGAGTTAATATATCCTTCACCATTGTATGCAAGACGTATGCAATAATCTTTGAACTCATAATGTAAGGTCTGAACATTTTAACAACCTTCAAGAGAGAAAAATATTATTTTTCCATCATGGTGTAAATTAGTTTAGATCCTTGCATAGATTTAATAAATAAATATATGGGTTTCTCATAACCATCATCATTCTTTTGCAACAAGACAACAACTATAGTATTATATGATGCAAAAGAGAATATTTAGAATGTTTTAGTGTAATCAAGACTAGCCAATATAAGGGCAAATTTTAAAGCTTCTTTGATATCATTGAATGTTTACATGACCTTCTCCTCCCACTTGATGGTTTGGTATTTATTTAACATGGATTTAATAGGTAGAGTGATCTCTATAGAATTGGACACAAACCTCATTATGAAGTTGATTTACCCAAAGCAGGATTTAATTCCTTTATTGCAATATGAAATAGTCACTTTATCAATAGCTTCCACTCTTTTAGGATTAATCATGATACCATCCTTAGACACTATATGTCCTAATAATTTGGCCTTTTTTACTCCAAAGTGACACTTATTAAGATTAAGTGAAATGTTGAATGCCCTACATCTAATGAACACTTTCTCTAGATGCTCCAAATGTTCTTTACTATTCTTGGAGTACATGGTAATGTCATCATGATACACAACTATGGACTTGTTAATTACCCCTATAAAATCAACATTCACAGCTCTTTGAAATTTTGAACCAAAATTCATTAACCTGAAAGGAATCCTCATATAAACATACATGCCCCAAGGCATTGTAAATGTAGTATGTGTTTCTTAGATTCTTTCACCATAACCTGATTATACCCTAAGAAACCATCTAATGTGGACAACATTTATGATCTAGTAACACTTTATAGTAGGTTACCCATATTAGGCAGGGGTAATTATCCTTAAAATAAGCTTTGCTTAAATTTTGAAAATCCACACACAAGAGGATGTCACCAATTTTCTTTCTCATAAGGACTAGGTTGGCCACCCATGATGAATACCTAGTGGGATAAATAATTCTACCATCCCTTAGCTTATTTAACTCATCCCACATCTTGGTTACCAAGATGGGGTTAAGAGGTCTTTATTTTTTCCTGAAAGGCTTACTATCAGGTTGTAATGGGATGACATGTTGAAACAAATCTTCCCTATATGATTTCAATCCAGAATAAGACCAAGCTAAGCAATCTTGGTACTTTTTTAGCAGTTACATGTAAGTTTGATTTTATACTATACTTAGGTGAGTACCCAACCATACTTTCCTTGGATTCTCATGGGAACCCAAATTACACCTAGTTACATCTTTTGAGATAAATGAGTCTCTAGTTTTAATTTGGTCTGCTCCATCAAAAGATGATTATAAACTCACCAATCCCCTAGGGAGAGTGTTTGTCTTCAGTTGAATATTATCCTTCCCAAATAAGGTTTCTTTCTCATCACAGGTTTGAACCATGGATTCTAAGTCTATGAGATAATCTTGAAACTCAACTTCATAATTTAGAAACCTTCTAATCTGATCATCATCATCAAAAAAATTCTAATGATGAATATTGTCTAGGATTGAAGGTCTAACAAGCACCTCCACTTGATACTAACAGTGTTGGTTCACATCTTCAATTTCAAATTGAGTACCTAACCCTACAAGTTTGTCAGCTTCTTCATTGAAACTTATATCATGATAACATTGAAAGCATCAAATAATTTTAGCAAATCCCATACATCAATTCTATACTATTTCAACCTTTTATTTTTGGTGGCATAAGCATTTTTAACATATTTAACCATTAGATCCAAATCACCTTTTAAAATCAAGCTTGTGATTCCATGTTCATGAGAAATAATCCAAGCAAGAGTGCCTCATACTCAATAGTATTATTCATGCACTCAAAGGACAACTTGAAAGAAAATTGAACATATTTCCCATTGGGGGCATAGAAGATAACCCTAGCTCCATTTCTAAGATTGGAGCAATCCCCATCAAAACACATTTTCTAAAAAACACCTTAATTGTCAAACCCACCATCAAGAACATTTGGTTGTTCAAAAACATCCACATTTCTAATGAAGCTATCCAGCTCTACATCTATGTACAACACTTCTTTTAGAGCTATTTTTAGATCTTCAAGTACATGAAACATCTTCAAATCTCTATGAAGTTTGACCATATTACCCTTCAAAGGAATGATGGTGTAAGAAAATTCCATATGTACACTTATACCCATGACGTTATCCCATTTTCTTGATAGAAACACCCCCCACTTAGGTGGGTAGTTCATAACTACCATAACTATATTCAAGAATTTACCTAGATACACAACCAACTACACTACCAACCTTTTGACTTGTCTAAAAAATGGTACATCTCATGAGTCCATGGAATAACACTTGCCAAGGGCTGATGTAATTTTCACTCTAAGATCATTTAGGATACCTAGGGGCATCACATTACAAGAGGCTCTAGAATCAAACATACAATTGTGAATAATTAAGCCATTAATCAGTAGGGCTGTGTAAAATGGATCAACATTTAGATGACTTTATACCAATTTAGTCCCTAAATAAACCTTAAAGGCTAGTTCAATAACCTCATCTATTTATTCATCATATTCTATGAGTGTTTGGGGTGAATTCATCTCATTTGTAGATGTACTCTCACCAAATTCCAAATATTCAAATGCCCTCTTCCTATGTTTAGGTATTCAAAATAAATCAACAAGTGGCATGGTGATCTTTAGTTGGTTCATCACTTGAGCTATATCACACACACTATACTAAGGAAGAGGAGTATTTATAGGAAGGGTGGCAACACCTTTAGATAGGATACAATCATTTAAAATCTGAAGTGGACTAGGCTAGTTATAATTAGGATTTTTAACAATAGTTTTCAAGGGTGTATTTTTTCTAACATCACTCATACCCTTAAGAATAATAGATAGAAAGGGTACTCTATTCTAGGTTAGAGCACCTCTTTGTTTAAAAACTTGGGAAGTAGGTGATAACTTGGAAGAATTAGGGACTACTGTAGTTTTATTAATTTTTTTACTTGCATCCCTTTCCCTTAGATTTGTAGGGGTAGTCTCTTGAGGAGAAACACCTTGTTGCCTACTTCTCAGACTATACTCTTTCTCTTCGGTAACTCTGTATTAATTAGTAGCTACTTGTCCTCAATTGAATAAATTCTTCCATCATACTTATTGATCATCATGGAGTGTAAGAATTCAAAATCATGATTGGTAAATTCATATGCTTATGTCATGTTAACATCACAAACAAATTTAAAAGTTGGGACACATATATTTTGTACTACACTCCAAAATTGATCAAGATTGGTAGCACTCAACAATTCTATAGAGATAGATATTTTACTTTGGGAGACTTGATAATCAATCATCAAAATCTCATCATCATCAAATGTAGACTAAAGATCTTCTGCATATTCATCAATTCATTCAATAGTATCAAATGGAGGATGGGTAATGAAGCATTTATCACACCAATTGATGTCAATATCATAATTTATAGCATTGAATTTGGCATTTAATAGATCAAGAACTTCTATTCTATCCCCTCTATTCTAATTTCTATCATTTATTTCATTACAATTAGGCCTTTTCCATCTGTTATTATCTTTAATGTGGAAAGGGGATCTCCCTTGTGCTTGATTTAGATTTTAATTTATCTCCTAACTTATAGACCCATGAGGCAACCATTTCTCAGTTCTAGCTAACTTGTAGGACATCTCTTTGACAATGGAGGCTAAAGTTTTCATGATTTCCTCAAGGTTGGAATTCTTAATGGAATGAATATTTTTAGGACTAATTAATCACACATTATTCCACTTGTTCAAAGGTTTAGTCACAACATTTTTTTTTTCAATTTGGATGGCCATGTTAAATGCTAATCTCAGGTTTTTAGGAGCCTTGTACCTCAAGTAGTAGGTTGCCTTCTTTTCAAATGCATCACAATATTTAATTAGGAAATTTATATCACTAAGCCTAATATTCTTAGGTAGCCTCATCATAGTATTATTGAACCTTGTATTAGAATCCTGCACACAATCAGTAGGGTTCTTAATGTTTTCAATTTCATTAAGAAAGAACCCACGATTAATTCTATTAGCATACTATATTTTGAAAACATTTTTCATTTCTTCCCATGAATCAATGCATCTACGAGGAAGGTAATTAAACCAATCATGAGCATCTTCCTCTAACATGTGCACAAATAAATTAATGCAAAAATAATCATGTTCAACCTCATAATCTTTAATTATAATGTGAAAACTCTCAAACACTGATCAGTAGTAAATGCATTGTTCCCTTGAAACTTAGGAAGGTAGTTGCTTACTTTATTTGGAACTTCATTAGGATAATCCTCCATTTCATAAAAATTAATTGGTCTAAATCTAAGAATCCTAAATGTAGGACACTCATTCTCATCTCGATCCATATGCCTCATGATTGGTTTAATGGTGGGTTCAAGATCAAATGAAAAAGGGTTATGAGGGAGTGAGTGAGGTGGACTTGGGGATCAAACTTAGGAGAAGATTCAACTAGTTGAGAAGTCACTAGGTAGTAAATAGGACTATAAATTTATGAATAATTAGAATAACTATGATAACCTTCAATAATAGGAGGTTTAGTAAATAAAAGTTTAGGTGTACCAAAATCTTAACAGTCCAAACACTCTTTTACAATTAAAGTTTTTCCTTCAATTAGCCTCCAAACTTATCTCCTTCTTCTTTTATGACCACTTAAGGGTGAGACAAGATGATTTTATGAGTCACCTTTGAAGGATGATCTCAATCCCTCCAACTTTCTAAGCAAAAGAACACTCAAAGCTAAATAAATTTAAATGGGCACTAATATTTCTTACAACAAGATACAATGCTAGAATTACTACTAGAAGTAAACTTATAGAATATAATAGATTAAAAACATGTTGTGATACATATTGAAATCACACTTTGCTAAAGATAGTGATGAGATATGAAAGTAAAGATACTACAAATCTTAGATTCATGTTCAAAGGGAGAAAACATCTTAAAACATGAACAAGTTACATCCCTTTACAAGAGACCAACATATGTTAATTTACCATATCTTTTAAATCCCCAACAATGACACTATATGAGTGATGCATAGTTGATGACCCAAAGTAGAAAAATCAACAAAGATATAGGTAGAGAACCTTCAAACCTAAACTTACAATCAGTTCTTTGTAAGAGTTTGTGGTAACAAAAGTGATGAAGATTCAATGTTTAATCCTTAAAAATGATGATTGTCAAGTGTTGGTTCCCAGTTGTACACCTCTTACACTTAACCTTGCACACTTTGAGAAAATGGAAAACACAAATGAAAAAACCACAAATATGTCATTATATCCAAGGAAGGGTTTATCATCATGATGGATTGAATATAGATAATGACTAGAAGACACTGACAAAGGGTATGGTTAGTTCCCTATTACTTTTGGATCTACCTAGACCAAGGTGAAAGGACATAAGGGATACATTAATGACATGGAGGGATACGAAATTCAATCTCCATGGGGATTTTTGGCACACAGAACACATAAATTTGACCAGGGCATAACCAAGTTTGCATACTCTACCTAGGAAGGGTTGTCACATGTAATGAACAAATGATCTAAGTTAGACACAAGCTACTAAAGATAGATGGAAAAATGATTGAAACCTTAATTTATAAAGAAGTTTTCAACAATAGAGGGATATATGGAAGACTAAAATGCTTTGATTCAAAGAAAAAAATATAGACACATTTTAGATATACAATATTTATGCATCTGCAGGCAAATAATACTCATAATATGCAATAGGGTGTATTATTTATAGGGTAGAATAGGGTAGGATGAGTTAAGTAATTATTTAAAAGAGTGGTGTGGTTTTTTAAACAATAGGATGTCCTTAAATAAGCATGACATCATTCATTTTCAAAGATGAAAAATACTAAAATACAAGCTATGGAAACTATTAGGAATAATTTTCTTCCATTGGTGCCAATACAATGCATATATTCAAATGATTCTTGAAACCCTAAATTATACACTAAAACTAGAGATTCAAAAGCTTTTTGTTATAAAATCCATATATTTAGGGTGCCCTGAAGAGTCTATCAACAACATACTCCAAAATCACAAAACATAAAAGAATTTAAAACTTAGGTCTATGCCCAAAACAACTGCCACCATTGATAAACATAAAACTAAATACCCAAATCAATAGAGCATGAAGAATATATGATTTCATTTCATTGACACAATACAATAGAAATTAGAAATATTTTCCATTATCTAGAAAATAAATCTCACATACATCATTGCTCAGAATGTGATCAAAGGGAAAAGCATGGTGAGTTTGCTCTTTCAATAGGGGAGACATATACAATGCTCTCAGAGCTTGTTAATGGATGTACAACTTTAACCACCTTAGTAAGAGAGACAAGACCACATAACAAGATCCTAAAATTTGAAAGAGACTAAGACCTAGAAATAACAACCTTTAAAAAGAGGACAAACCCTCTTTTTATACAACTCTTCCACCTAGAATATTCTAGGAATATGCTTTAACTAGAAGATGCCCTTGATCATGCTTGTAATCTCATGCCTTGAAAGAAAATCATTCTGGTAACTACCTATCCTTGTCATGATAAAGATTTAAAAACAAACCCTTGATCCTCTTGGATGGAAATGCACTATACTTGGGCTTGAGGGAGAATATTCCCTTGGGAGCCAAATAATCTCCTTGTCTTCATGTGTCATTACTTGGCCATTCCTTCAACTAATCATTTGCATAGATGTAAACTTTTGGATAGCTATCCTTCTCCTTATATAGGGTAAATAACACCCTTTGCCTTGCAATTATTTCATGGGAATATTCCAACTGTGATAGAAATAAAGAAGAATTCATGGCCATTTGAGAAATCTCCTTGGAATGGGCCACCTTGGCCTCACAACCCTACAACATTTCCCTTCCATGGAAGTATTTAAAAAAAGAGAAATATTATAAATGTAAGAGTTATATTTGTTTTACCTTTTTTCTTTAAAACCAAACTTTCCTATACCTTCCACATTTCTATTTCTCCTTTGACATTTTAGGGTTACCACCAAACTATATAATGCTTAAGTGCATTATTTTCCCTTTTTAAAAGCTTGGCTTCGTGATTTGACCATCAACATGGATTATATTAATAGAATGAATATATTCTATTTAGAATCTCATGATTTGATTTTTTTTACAAACTTAACTTCCACTTGGATAGATCATACATTTTGGCATGAGCATAAATATTGATGTGGCCTCTTAAATGCTTTCATAGCCTTGTTTTTCACGTTGAACTCTGATTTCCCTTAAAACTTCACTACTTATTTTTAGACCATTTATATTTTGATTTCATGTTGAATGGAATATGGTAGACATTGTGAATCGAAGGCTCCAAACACAAACCCCAAATAAAAAATTTGAGGATCAAATCCTTCGAAACAAGGGAAACACAAAAGCCAACAAAGGATTTCCAAGAAAATTGTTTGATATAAAAGTTTTGAATAAAATGTTTGACCACAAGTTCTACAAAAAATGTCTAACCACAAGTTTTGAACTTAAGAATTTTCCAAAAATATTAATAATTTTGAACAAGAGCACAAGTTCTTTACAAAATGTCTAACCACAAGTTCTAAACAAAATGTCTGACCAAAAAGTTTGAGGAAAATGTCTTACCAAAAAGTCTGACCAAATAGTTTGAACTTAAGAATGTTCCAAAAAACTTAAGATTTTTTCAAAAAACTTAAGAATTTTTCAAAAAATTTAAGAATTTGAAAATTTGAACTTGCAATTTTTTGTAACTTATTTTTCTGTGATATATTCCCGTGGACCTTTTCATCCCAGCTATAATTTGCAATAATGTAGACTTGAATTTAGCCTTGGAAATTACACTACTTCAAAGATTTTTTGAAGATGGAAAAAATCATACTCAACATTATTTGATCTTCCCATCTTGATTTTATCACAGACCTTGCAGTATCACTAAAACATGAAAATGTTAAGCATTAACTAAAACCATGATTACACAGGGTTTTCAAAAGGCAAAAGATAGATTTTTAAATCAAGTGAACACTTAAAAATAGAAGGCAATAGTTAGATATTAATGAACTAATATTTTGAAAAAGGGCACAAATTATTAAGTGCAAATTTGGGAACTAACAGGGGGCATTGATTATTTATCATTCCATTGACCTTTCATGTGTAGATATTAACTTGGTTGATGACATAATTCTTTCTACTCATTTTTATTTCAAGCTTTTTGTGTGTTTGTTTACTTCATGGTTATTTGTTTTCCTATTTGGTTACTTTCATTTTTGTGCCTTGACTCAATCTATATGTGTTCATTGGGTGACTTCTTGTTCATTATTCTTGAGTGTATCCATATTCATACATCAACATTGGCATCATGGTTTTTATTATTAGTGCATTGTTTTCACTTTTTATTGGATCAAGAATTAGTCCTTATGCATATTATGGTTATGCCATCATGGTCTTTTATATCATGATGCATACCATCACGTGCTATAAAAAAAATCAACTCAAGAAATATTACAAGCAATAGAGCTACTGACACCTCTCCTTGGTAACCTTGGTAAATGCTCCCACCTTCCTTGATCAAATCAACCCATTGACCATTTTAGTTATATCAATTCTAATAAGAATGATCATATCCACATTGGTAGGTACAATTGAATCATTTTAATTGATCAATTATTATTTTTCCAATCATCTCTTTCATCACTTTGAACATATTTGTGTACCTATTTTTGGTGGCTTATTTAGTCATTAGACCATTACATATACGTTTATGCTTGATTATTTTTAATTTGTGCAATAGATTATATCATTGAGTTATGCTTGCCAATATACCCTACTGTGGGACAATTAAATATCATTATTCAATATAGGTTATCTTAATGATTATAACCGCCCCTAGGTAAATCATTATTTCAACTCATCGACCCTAACTGGGGCATATGCCTATGCCACTGATTATAACCACCTTTAGGCAAATCAATGTCTCAACCTTTATTATTGATTATAACTAGTTTTGGAAAAATTAGTGTTTTTTAAATCAGTGCATACAAGCATTTTTTAATTTGGATTAATCTCACATGTGGGTTAATTTCATTAATTTTCTTGATTCTTTTCAAGGAACTGTCCATCAATTGTATGCATCAACCACTCCCTTGAAGGGGCATGATTTAATAATTTTGGGAATAGTGGTGTATTATTCTTAATTTAGTTAAAACATCTAATTAGTAAAATTAGTAAATAAATATGTAATTCTTAAGCTACTAACTTGTGAAATTTTATTTCAATTCAAACTTTTCTAAAAATAGTAATAAGAGGAAGACAATAAGACTTAATTGGAAACTAATTGATTCGATTGAGATATAGGCTGAAATTCACTGTGTAGGTCTAGGACACTATTAAAAAATAGGATTTGAACTTCATTTTTTGATTGGATAGAAGCACTAGAATTATATAGGAGTGGCATTTACACTATATTCCACCTCTTCCACTATTGTTTTAAAGATCTGAGCTTTTTAGATTTTGTTTGCTAGGTCTATGTGACCCTGTTTGTGAAGTTTTGACAGTTGGATGTCTATAGAGCTCCCTATAGAGTAGATTTTATCTTAAAACCCTATTTTACATTATGATTTGACCAATTTAAAGAAATAAGGGGGGGGGGTTAGTGTGTGTAACATTCAATGAACATAGATCCATACCCCTTGTGTGGGCACACTACCTATATACCAATACTCTGAAGAGGGATCAACCATATATAGTTCTCCCACTTGATGTGATTTATGTAATCATGTGTATGAAAATGTATAATGATAAATTAGATATGATTGAAGTGGTTAGGGATTGGTGTAAGGATTTGAATAAGCTTGTAAGTGTGTTGGTTAGTTGCATGCATAGAATAGGGAGAATTTTTTTGAGTAGTCTTTTTTGTATTATTGCTTGCTTAGTGATAATTGCCAACCCTTTCCAAATGATATTTGAATGGGATTTTATAGGGATCTATTGGTCATGGGTTGAATGTAATCACATTAGTTTGATAAGGAAAAGGATAGGGAATTGAAAGAAATTAATCATTGGGGCCAAAAATAGACTTGGACAAGAGCTCTGAAAGTAGACATGAGTGGCATCGGTACTATAGTCCTAGTGTGGAGCTACTATCTTGAGTAGATGGGACCTAGGGGGATTGATCTATTATAGAAAGAGGAGTTTATCTCAACTGGGATCAAGTTTAGAAGGTTATGAATGACTAGGAATCAATGAAAGATGCCTAGGAGGGTCATGACAGTAAGTAAGAGGAGCCTAATGGGTTGGGTGTCATTATCCACACTCAAGTTACCAATATTTTGCATTTTATATGACTACATTTACCCCCCCTTTATTCTAGTGATGCAATAAAATAAAATTCTAGGATAAAGGAAAAATAGAAAGCATACTTGAACTTACCTAAAATGGTGAAGCCTATGGAGCTATATGATGGTAGGTGTACATGGAGAGAACATGCTATGTAGTATTAATTTTCAAGAAAAGAAAAGATTAGATTATTTCTTACTAGATACACTATATCTAAAATAAAAATGTACAAAGTTGGGTAAGAGAGAGAGGAAGAGAAAGTAATGAATAAACCTCATTAGGTACATGAACCAATAAAAAACTTATTATGATGCTGAGTAATGCTAGGTGATGCTAAATGATGTTGAATGTGTTGAACTAAGAGTAGTATCATGAATGGAGTCAAGTGCTTAATTCCCTAGAAGTGGCTCAAGAACACAAAGGCTATCCCTTTGGCTCCATTTTCACCCACTAAGTAAAGTTAGGTGATTATGCATGTGTTAATCGATGTTTAGACTGTGTGTCTAGTCCCTCTAAATAGGTGGCTTAAGAATAGAAAGGCTAGCTAGTATGAAATGTGTGTCATATGAGATGTATCTTGAAGTTCATGAATGTACTATGATTTGAAAATGTTGGCACGTATATCCATATGTATGCTAGAAACTAGGCCACTCTTGGCCACTTTGAAAGATGGAGATTAGGGTTGTATGAAAGCCACTTTGAGACTGATGCACTAGGCTTATATGAAATCTACTTGGGAACTCAAGAACTTAGGAACTTGGGAGTGTAGAAGTTAGGCTTGTATGAAAGCCATTCCAAAATGATGCTAACCACCTATAAATGGAATAATGCATGAAACTACTAAGAATGCCTAGGTAATGCTGAACTCAAAAAAAAAGAAACAAATGTGCCGTGCACATTGCCCCTAATCACGAGTGTCTAAAGCATGGATTCTAATCTAGAAGTTATATCAACTATCATATCTAAAACTAAAAGTGAGAGCCATCATGCCATGTATGATGTCCCCATATATCTAGATTCTTTGAGTGAAAGTGTACTAAAAACTACTGATTCTAAACTATTTTGGCTGTGCAAAACTATAGTTGAACCTACTTTTCTACCTACTTCTAGAAAGTTTAGTTTTTTTGTTGTTTGGATATGAGCACCAAAAGTGGACAGGAGTGGTATAAGTGTTGTAGTCCAAGTTAGGTACTATTGTCCAAGGCCAAATATGGTAACTATTCTATATTCTTGACTATTTGCCTAGTTTATTCTAACTAGTTTGATGTTTGGTTATAGTTTTGGGTGTTCTAAAACTATTTTTTTGACCATTAGGAGTTATGATCTCTATGAAAAAAACCCCTATTTATTACCCCCTTTTTTAAGGGTAGGAATAAAGACACTGTAATGATTTCCCTTAGAATAAATAGCCCTACAAGTGTTTTATACTACAAAGATACATGATATAGTAATGATAATTGATAGGATATCTCAAGATATAACATGATTTGTATTGAGAGATTGTTAAATCAACAGGGGTATGCCTAGATGGATATAACAATGTGATAACATGTGTAATGTGCTGAATTAGAAATGAAAGTCTGGTTAATTATTAGTTGTTAGTTATTAGTTGGAGGGATGGAGGATGATGTCCATCATGACATCCAAGATATCAATATAATGCATGATGTGGATCATGACATTGTAAACAACTAATAAACAAATAAGCAATATGCACATAAGGTAAGAAGCAAGTAACATACTAAAATGGCCAAGGGGCCAAACAATCAAGGGACATGGGCACATGTCATTTATACTATAAGGCAAACATACAAGGCATGTTCAAATGCTACATACACAAATAATTAAAACAAGCAAAGCTAGTGTGGAAGCCATAATCACATAGAAGAGTACATGTAAAGGACATTGGTAAATATCCTAAGGCACACACAAGACATAGAAGCAAAGGACTATGTTAGATTTTCTAAAGCACATATAGGAGACACAAATGAACTAGGAAATGAAATCACATCAAGATACATTAATTAAGAAAAGAAAGCATGTAATAACTAGAAAATATAATAAATTATAATTAATCGAAGAAAAAATTGAAAAGTATGCAAGACATGTTAGTACAAGACTAGGTATATGTGAAGAAATACATAAGTTATAGGTACTAGTGAGATGTCGATATAGTAATATGTGTAAGCTAGTAAATAATGTACATACACATGATAACTAGAGTGTGTGGTGTAGGAATTACATAACCTATATGGTGTAGTCATGTAGAAGATGCCCCAGTAGGTATGTATATCGATGTATGTCTTGATGTATAAATAGGATGCCCCCCTCAATGGGTAGAGTGAAGCAATCAAGGATTTGGATGTCACTACACACACTCAAAGATCAAGTGAAGCATGGTAATGTAGATAAATATAATAATAATAACTTATAACAACAAATTTAATTCTAGCAATGTAGTAGAAATGTAAAGCATAGATGATGCATACAATCAAAATATTTTTGATGTTTTTGGATTATTTTCATGTTTTTGGGTTTTTGATATATTTTGAGCTATGTAAAATTAAGCATAAGAAACTATGTACAAATAAGGATGATAAGAGATGATACTAATCGATGAGCCTCATGGGAGACTCCCTATCATGGTGTCCTATATCAAGGAGAGGGATAGTGTGTGATTATGAATCACGATAGAAATGATAAGACTATGGCTCTAAAAGATGTATATGCTACAAATGCTCTAAAATTTATAGAGTATAAATTAAGTGTGGGATTCCATTTATAACTCTGAGAAGTGGGTGTACTGTAGGGCTCTTAGGGATCCATTTGGTAGTAGGAAAAATTCTCTGAACATGTGCTTTATGAATAGATGCATGAGATCTCAATGATACTACCCTAGGTGTGAATACTGTAGCTAGAAGTTATCTATAATTATGAAGCTATGGAGGTGTATTAACTCTTTATGATAGAGATGGATGCCTCAACTATGTTTAAATTAGAACCATAATTGGTGGTAAATTTAAAACTAGTGGCAAAACTAAAATTGGTGACTGTAAAGTAGAAAAGGGTTATGAAGTGGGGAGTGGTAACTCATATAGAACTCCACCAATTGTAAAAAATTAATTTACATGAATGAATTTCATGCATCTGTGAACTGTAGAAGGTACTACTTAATTTTTTTTGATCCAAGGTCTACCAAGTAACATATCAATAACTTCTACATTGGGAACAATAGTGAATGGTGTAGCCACATGTGTTGGACAAACCTATAAAGAAAGTGCAATCTCACCCAATGAACTCTATATGTGCTCATTGAAGTAGCTAATAACTATGTCTATCAGTGTAATATCCTACTAAGAATATCCCAAATACTATAATAATGTCATAATGTACATGTTCACATTGGATCCATTGTATATGAGAATACTATGAATATGATGATTATAAATGTAGGCTTTGATAAAGAGTGCATGATAATCCAAATCATCCTCAACGATCTCTTTATTTGAGAAGGAGATGAAAGGTCTAGCTTAAACTCTAAATTTGCATACATTAATCATTTTTCTTAAAGGATGTGTCTCAATTGAAGGTTCCCTATATAAATCTGGTGGTGGATGTGCATGGTGAACCTATGATGTGTCCCCTATCTCTTGTTTGGAATGTTATAGAAAAGCATTAGAGAAGATTTTCAATGCTTTATCCTATGTTTGATTTCCTTGAAGAGGCTCAACTGAAGTGTCAAGATCAATATGATTGCCATCTATGAAATCCTATATCTTGTGTCTCAAATTGATGCATTTTTTGGTTGTATGTCCTGGCACCCTATGAAATCCACAAAATGCATGTTGATCATATCCTCATGAAAGAGGCTTTGTTGGGTCAACTTCTTGAATAAGAGGGAGAGATATTATGTTACATTCTAATAGATACTATAAAACTATAGTTAGAGAAACTGGTAGATTGGTAAAGGTTCACCTAGGAGGTGCTGATAAAACCACTTATTGAGGGGGATTTGAAGCCGCATTAATTGTTATTCTTATTTTGACTCTTTTTATCATTAACCTTGACTTTGTGTGGGACTTTATTGTTACTCTTGTTTGTTGTGTTTGAGATACTGATGTAAGTGAGTTTGCTTATTGAAATTAGTTTGACTTCTCATTATTTTAGTGTGTGACACAATTCAATGAAGGAAGAGAATCTTTTGAACATGATTGATTCATGCAATGTTGGTAGAAGACTCTATTTGAAGAGATATTTTAACTCTTGATTGACCATGGGGCTAGTCATCTTAGCCAAAATAGTCTTATATCAAAGAACATAATCTGTGAGATGCTCATTTGTCCTTCATTTTTATTATGTAACTTGGGCCTATGTTAATGCTGAAATGATCTAGGAACATGTCAGCTAAAGGATTGAATGCATTGACTGACTAATTCAGTAGACTATAGAACCATTTTAAAGCATAATCCTTTAGGCTTCATGGAAATAACTTGGTAAGGAGCCAGTCATTTGGTACATAGTCCAATCATGCTACATGAAAAATTCTCAAATGTGTCTTTGGATCACCCTTGCCATCATATAGAGTAAGATTAGGTTGAATAAAACCTTACGGTAAGGGTGTAGAAGTAATGTGATGTGCCAATTGTGTATGCAATAGATAAAAAAATCCAAAGCCTATGTATGTCTAGAGGTACCTTGCTCAAGATGTAGTATCTTGGATTGAAGAGATTTTATCTCTTACACAAGGGTTACCACATTAGAAGATAAAGATGTACTAGTTATAGCTATTGGTATAGAGGCAGGTTGGGTTACTATAGGGGGTTGTTGAGACATAGTTACCTCTGTAGTGTCATTTGTAAGTGGTTTCTCTAAAAGAATGGAAGATTCAACTTGATTAGCCTTTTTAATTTCCATGATAAATTACAAGATAAGAGTATGATCTTGGGGCTGGTCTCAAAGTCTTTCTTGAAAACTTTATAAGATCAAATATTTGTTGAAGACAACTTCATTATCAATATTTGGTGGAAGTGGATCATTAGTCCAATATGGTGGAATATGAGCATCGGTGTGTACATCATCATTGTTATTTTCATACTAATCATTATAGAAGTTATCTTCATTGAGATTAGTGTAATTTGGATGCATAAAATCTATAACAAGAAATTGAGTTAGTTATCTATCCACAGTATATGGTTGAGTTAATAGAATTTGGGTGAGTTTAGGAAGATTTCCACTAAGTCTTGCACTTCATATTGAAGGAAGAGATGTAATAAACTTAGGTGGCATAAGGAAAACAACTTGGATAATAGTAGAAAATATTAATTGAATATAATATAAATAAAGAACTAGAATATGCATAAAAAGAATACGAAGTTCACACACATGTAAGGTGATACCTCAAGAAGCAAATAAGAACTAGTAAATTCACATAGGGTTTGAAAGATAATTATTTGAATAATTTACTATGAAAATTTGAAATTAAAAATGAATTTTTGATTTATGTATGCAAGTAAAAAATAAAAAATTTATTAGAAAATTAATGATTTAATGGGACTTAGTAGATGCAACTAGGGTTTGGAAAAATAAATGTTTTTGAAAGTTACTATTGAATTTTTAATGGATTTTATAATTTAAATTTGCTATCAAAAATTTAGAAAATGATTGGAAAAATACTAAGAAAATACTAGGACCTAGTATGGACAATGAGGGTTTGAAAGAAAATTATTTTAAAATTACTACAAAATTTTAAAATTTAATGATAATTTTTGATTTTATTATGCAGGTAAAAAATCAAAAAACTATAGGAAAAATTAGTAAGAAATTTATTGTAGGGTTTCTAAAGTTTTTATGTGCAAATGAAGTAAGTCGAGTTCACCAAATGATTTAACAATTTTGAGAATATTGGTGTATTATTCCTAATTTAGTTAAAGGGCCTAAATCATAAAATAAGTAAATAAAAATGTAATGATTAAGACACTAACTTGTGAAATTTGATTGCAATTTGAAATTTTATAAAAATAGTAATAAGGGTAAGAAAACAAGACTTAGCTAGAAACTAATTGATCCAATTGAGACAGAGGCTAGAATTCATTGTGCAGTGTTGGGACACTATCACAAACTAAGATATAAAATTCATTTTATGATTGGATAGGAGCACTAAAACTAGAAAGGAGTGGTACTATAATTGTAGTACACCTCTATCACTATTGTCTTGAGGATCTAAGCTTTATAGATTTTGTTCTCCAGGTTTGTGTGACCCTGTCTATGAAGTTTTGATAGTTGGATGTCTATAGAGATCCCTATAGAGCATATTTTATATTCAAACCCTATATTCCATTATTATTTGAGAAATTTAAAGAAAGAGGGGGGAGGTAAGTGTGTTTAAGTTTAGCTAGACATGGATCCACACCCCCTGTGTGGGAATGTTACCTACATACCAACACTTCAAAGAGGGATCAAGTCATATATAGTTCTCCCACTTGATGTGATTTATGCAATTATGTGTATGAAGATGTATAATGCTAAAATGGATGTGCTTGAAGTGATTAGGGATTGGTGTAATATTTGAATAAGATTATAAGTGTGTTGGTTGGCTGTATGCAGAGAATAGGGAAGATTTGATTGAGTAGTCTTGCTTATATTATTGCTTGCTTAGTGATAATTACGAACCCTTTCCAAATGATATTTGAATGGGATTTTATAGGGATCTATTGGTCATGAGTTGAATGTACTCACATTAGGCCAACAAGGAGAAGGATGGGGAACCATAAGAAATTGACTATTAGGGCTAAAAATGGACTTGGACAAGAGCACCAAAAATAAACAAGAGTGGCACCGATGCTATAATCCTAGTGTGACACTATTGTCCTAAGTAAACATGACCTAGGGGGATTGATATTTCATGGAAAGAGGAGTCTGGCTTAGTTGGGATCAAGTTTGAGAGGCTATAGATGACTTGGAATCAGTGAAAGATGGTTAGGAGGGTCATGAGAGCAAGCAAGAGGAGCCTAATGATTTGGGTTTCATTAGCCACACTCAATTTAATAATTTTTGCATTTTATATGACTAAAAGGCATCATTATAGGCTTCCCAAACATTGTCTTGAGATTCTTATTTAGTCATTCTTCTTTTATTATTAATGGCCTTTTTCATTCTTTGAGATGATTTTACTATGCCTATAGTTTACAATGCCTTCCCAAATAGGGGCAAACTATAGACACCTAAAATTGGCCATAATTGGCTTCTAACTAGACTTCATACTAATTGCTACTAAAGATTTCAAATAAGCCTAAGAGTCACTACACATCCCAAATTTGGCCATACATCATCATCAAAGCTCATAATCATGTTAAGGCATCCCTATTTGGGATACTAACTTGTATGAAACAATAACCTATCACAAATTCATTCCTAGTCACCTTGCAACATAATAACTATAAATTTGGCTTATGGACCTATTAAGTGGGGCACTTGTATACTTTATTAAATCTTGAAAGATCTAAAAGGCTAATCAAAATCAATTAAATAAATTAAACAAGATTAAATTCTTAGTTCAATTATCCATTTAAAATGAATGAATATCTAATTTTTTTTTTCCAAAAATCAAAATATCTTGGCCTTTCATCATTATCTTATGAGTTGTCAAAATATCCCAAAATATCTAATTTGAGAACTATGACTAGTAACTGAAAGTCATAATTGCTATGACAAATTTTAACTCAACTGGAGTTAGTCTCAACTCAACCTTCTAATTTGAGAACTATGACTAGTAACAAAAAGTCATAATTGCATGACAAATTTTAACTCAACTTGACCTTAACTCGCCTTGGGTGAGAGTTAATTACTAAAGCTGTAAATACAAGGCCATGTCCATTCATTTTAAAGCTCTCATAAGCCAAAGATATAAAAGTTAATTTGGAGAGAGACAAACTTTGAAATAATATTATAATTCCAAAAATTGAGCCAAAGTAATCACAAACCACATCAAAGCCAAAGGTACCAAGGAGAGAAGGAGCCAAATGACCTCCATTGTCAAAGAATTCTTGATGCACAAGCTGAGCAAGCCACTCAACAAAGCATTTGGAACTTCTAAAGAAGGTAAAAAATTTATGTCTTTTATGTTTTAGTTGTACTTTTATTTAGTTTTCATTACCTAAGCTCTCCCTTATGTCTGTGAAAGAGATGCTAGGATTCACTGTGCTTATTTCATTTATTTTATGAGGCTAACATGATACTAACCTCCCCTCATGGATCCCTTGTTCATAATAGACACATAGATGTTGGACTATCCTATAACCAATGGCCATGCTAGTGTTGGGGATATCTATTTATAGGCCACATTATCATAGGTTATATTTTTATATGATCTTGTACCATGTTGAACTACCTATATTATGTACAAGTGTCATTCTAGTTACTCATATTTTACATAGAGATCCATGGATATGATAATTTAATATGTTATGATACTGACATATATGGATAGTATAGACTATTTTTCATTTTTTCTATGCTTCAATGATGTTGTTACTTTTGCATGACATGCTAGTCATTTTTACTCTATTATGTGTGATCTTGAATCTTGAATATGTTCCCAACCCACTTGTCAAATATATTTCAATAATTTTACATTCAAATTCATTCTTAAATATCATCTTTACAATATAAATTACATCAAGTGTATATCTTAATTAGGGTTGCATAATCTAAATTAAGATTTAAAATATTGGTGAACTTAAATATTGATTGACCATGCCAAACCCTAGGTCTCATGGGTTTTATCCTTATTTATAGGGTTTTCAAATTTTTCATTATAGGGTTTCATCTAATTTTTGATTTCCCCATATAAAAAATAATATATATTTATACCCTTGGCCCTTTCCTTCTACATACATGATTTCATCCTAAGCCATCCAAGAAAACTAGTTCCATTTTACCTCTAAGGTACAATGCTATATTAAGTGGGGCCAATACAACATAATTAGATTCTATTGACTCCCTCTAACATGGAAAAAATAAATATAATGAATGTTTATTCTTAATTAAATGATTTAATTGTTAATGAATATGTAAAAATTGATTATTATGTTAAAATTCCTAATTTAGAACATGTAAATCAAGATAATCATGATACTCATGAAGCCAAAATTAATATTGATCCCAATGAAATTAATAGGGTATATTTTGATCAAGATAAATCCTTCTCTGAATTTCATCATGGACCTCATCAACATCCTTGAGAAGTGGATAAATTGATCAAATTAATCCTAGCATCTAAGGCTACACACAAATTTAAGGGTGTTACATTTGGAGAATAAAAAGAGCCCTTTACTATTGCCAATCAATATTTTTGAGTTATTAACCCAATCATAGGCATTCAAATTTATAATATTGGTAATATTACTACATTTTCACCTTTAGTCACATATGTGACGCTGACCCAAAATGTGGGGGAAACACAAGGATTCTCTAAACTTTATACCTATTCATACATAAATGACATATTACCATCTTATGATGGATATGCAATTGTGTATCACCAACCTCACCTATTTCACATTCCATCCAAAGATAGTTTAATATCTGTAGGATAAAATGTTATACTTAGATCAAGGTAAATATATTATTATCCATTCAATAAATTCATATGCATTGTCTCATAAACCATTAGCCTTTGAAACAACTATTACTAATTTGACCCCACATCAAATTAGGTCAACCCTCTATGTAGTTTAAACTTGTTAGAAGGTCTCCTAGGGTGTAAAATGCATCCCATTGTATTTAATGAGGTCAAATATTTGTTTCATCTTTGTCATTTTTGTCTAGGTTGGTCCTATGTCACTCTAGGCCACCTTTTGAGTCATTCAATGAACTTGTACAATTTTTCACTTAGGAAAAAGGTGTCAAAATGAAATGTAACATCCCACATGTCAAGAATAGTTAGATAAACTATTGTGAAGCTGATAAATTATAGTTTCAACATCCATTGAAGAAGATTAGGCAGTTTTAGGTGGTTTTAACCAGTTGTGTGACCTGTACAATCGTTATGGCACATGGAAAGACTTAAAAAAGTGTCTATTGAGATAACCATAGCTCAATTTCATGCTCAAGATGCTTTGACATGTGAAAAAATGAGAAAAAACAATTCTCCTTTCCCATTGCTCTCTTAGACAAGGTCAAATAGGTTAATGATTTCCACCTGGTATAGATAGGAGGAGGTGAGTTATATAAAATTCACTTGGTGGGTGGTATTAATCTATTTTTACTTTGAATTCATGGAAATAGTTATATTATTGGTGATTTATGCTCTATGAATAATCTCTAAGATTGTTAGCTTGTCAAAACTACCTGCACATCCCTAGTGGCTTCAATTTTCTTCTCTATTTTCATTGATCTAAGAAAACAAAGTTGTGTACATGATCTTAAAGAGTAAGGAAATTATTCTCACAAAGTTTTTAGTATTTTTTTAATGCATGGATATCAATAAATAAGTAGGACTACCTCATCTTAATAGTATAAGACTCCATTGAAGCTACATATAGTGTTTCACCTATTGCAAAGCTTGTTTTCCTATTTCAAACTTCAAAACAAAGGTAATACATTAGTGTTAAATATATAATTTCATGGTGATCATATTATCCTTAGAAAGGTTGAGTCTCAAAAGTAGCATCAATGGAGTGAAAGGACCAAGACACAAGCATGATTAGGAAACCCTGTGACTGTCACCTATAGTCAAGTGGGGCTAAGATTTGATCAGTCATGTTGATGAAGCAAGGAGATTTAAAGGTTATGAAGAGACTCTAAAAGTGGAAATAATAATATTGAGATATTTAAAGATTCATATATTTGTTGTGATAGCCAATCCCTAGTACATAGTCATATAATGTCTTCACTTATAGGCAGTCTCTAGCAATAGCTTGAGTTCACTTCAAAATAGGTAGAGGAGTGTTGATATGGGAGATGGTTGAACTTATTTAAGACATTCAACCAAGTATAAAAACATAGAAAAGATCAATTTTACAATGGTGAAGTGATTATATTACATAAAAACCTAGGACTATGTACGTAGTCTGAGAAAGTTGTAATTGAGAAGTTTTATCTTAACTTCTCCAAATCATGTTCTACTCATACACTAGGTCATCCCATGGTGAAGTGTCTTAAGGTCTAGACAAGCCTAATGGTTTACGTCTTTTAGCCAAAGCATAGGGGTAATTTATTGACAAAAATGTGGTTTTTTGATTAAAATAGGATAATGAAAACAAATTTCCAATTTAGGTAAGTTTCCACTATAGATATTTAGTAAGCTATAGTACTCTTGAAGCTAAAAGGATCTTGCAACACAACAATGACATAATGAAAGCATGGCCTACAAATATAGTGAATATATTTGTTTTTCTATGACCTAGTAACCTCATGATTAATAAAATGAGTTTAATTACAATTCTTTGACACATGTTATCACCTACATGAGTCCTTATTTCTCTCAAATTGTCACCTACAATCTGACTGTAGACTTATAGTATATTGGGAGTAATGAAAGGGGTAAGAGCATGAATTCTAGGTAGAGATGAATAAATTAAAGTGTAGAATTATATTAATTACCTCAAGAGATATAAATATAATAAGGTATTGTATTCAAATATCTATCACCACCTATAAGAATCCTCTGTATTCCTTAATGAAACAATCATAGTCTAACTACAGACTAATTCAGGATAGTAAAAGGTACAAGTTGGGAGGAGGTAATTAGAGGTGTATGATGGATTGAAAATTATTGAGACCACTCAAATAGTGTTAATTTAAAAATAATATGTTATTAGAGAAAGTATATCTAGGATAAGTTCTAACTTGTCACTCACTTTGAAGTTTCTAGACCCTGCAGACAGTACACATGCTTAAAAGCTAGTCTTAAAATTTTGTGATATTAAGAGCTATAAAAAGATGAATAGACATTTAAAATTTTTAAAAAAGGTAATAAATACCTAATATATACTTGAATGACATTATATTGACTAGGTAAATAGGGGAAATTCCCTCTATTTTTCTTAGATAGAGGGCACTCTGGGAGTGACAAAACTATAAGCATAGTGTGTGAATGAAGGGGTGAAATGAGAGATATTGGATGGATATAAGATGTTTTATATAGTTTAATTGAATATGAAAAAATATGGGAAAGGCATTACAATCATTATAAACCCTCAAAAGGGTTAAACACACCTATTAGACACAATCAAGCCTATTAGTCCTAAAACTAGGCCTAAACCCTCATGTTTTCTACTTATAATTACATGACCATATGAAATTTCTAATAAAATTTAAAGCATTAAAGGGGATGTATAAGGCTGATCATAATCATTAAGTTGTATATGGAATCACAAGAATGACCAATTTAGCCTAAGAATGTATTAGACCTACCTAGAATGCAAGAGAAAGCTCGAGAGGCCATTTTTAAATGCTCATATCTCTATGAACATAATGCATGGTGAATCAAGGATCTAGGAATAGTTGAAGAGGGTCATGAAATCAATATTTTTGGAATTGGTTTATGGGTTGGACATCTAACCTTTATGAACTATCACTAAGAAGCAAAACCTCTTGAAACCCTTATTAAGACCCGATGGAAAAAATATCATTAGAGATGCAATCAGGAGGAGTCAAATGGCCATTATAATTAATTCAACCTATATATAACTCCCATAATCTCTATGGCATCCATTTTATCCATTCTATCACTTGTAAGAATGTACCAAAATTTGAGTTTCTTGTTTGATTTGTTTTGTAGGTGTAGAGGAGAATTGGTGGATGAAATACATTGAGGGAGTTTTTAGGGACTTATTATAACTATATATACTCATATCTCACCATAGATAATCATATAAATACCTCTATTACATAGTTCACTATAGGTAGTCTTAGACATTTAGTGAAAATGAGAAGTGACTGCCTAAAGAGAAGATAAAAGGTCTATTTTTGGATCTTTTTAAGGTATAACTAATGGATTATAAGATAAAATATATTTTAAAATGTGTCATATCACCTCTTACATGTATTTCCTTAAGCAACTACTAGTCACCTTGATGACAAATGAGAAAATTAAAGCCAAGAGGGCTAGAAAGTGATTTTAGATAGTGAACACAAGTGTCAATAAGAAGGATATTAGTTAGGTGGGTATCTGATGACTATAACATCTTGTTTCCAACCTCCTTAATATATTTAATACATGTCAAGTACTCCTTAGGTAGTTCAGAGCAGTCAAGTGAACTAATCACTAAAAGGCAGTTTCAAGAAGGCTATTTGAGGTCTCTATGCCAAACTAAAGGAGAATGATGAATTTATGCTAGAAAATTGTCCATGATAACTTTAAAACCTTTTTTAAAACTTCATTATCTTAGAATTTAATTATTTATCATAGTTTTATACTTGTCTTTGTGACCCTTCCACTTCTCTTCTTTCTCCTCTCATATGATCTATAAATACAAACCATTTTGGATTTCATAATAAAATCCACACCTGGTATGGTGAAGCCATGCTATTTGAATATTGTATTTGAAATAAATATTTACAATATGGATTTTATATCATAAACTTCTTTTCTAAGTGTGTGAAGTGGTGCATAGTGAAGTGTTAAGTGATAATTATCTATCCTTGCCTTCTCTTTATTCTTCCTTATTTGATGCAAGTAGTTCTCCCTCTAAGACATCACATGAAGTGTATCTAGTGTATTTGTCTATCTTTAAGTGTAAGGAATATCATTAGTGTCTATAATATAACCTTTTTTTCACTCACCTTGAGTAGTGAAATGCATATCACATTCATGTTTGAAATACTTATGTTACAACAATCTAGGATGTTAAGACTAGTGTTGTGGGTCATGTTTCATAGTGAAAGTGTATGGTAGTGTATTATATATCATTATGGTATATCAAATGATTATATTAGTTTACTTTCATGTTTAATTCTATCCCTTTCCATCCAAGCACACAAGTAGTATAGATGAATAGCTATCAAAGTCTAATCTAGGGAGCCAACCATTAAACCTAGAGTTTTAACTTTGCTATAGGAAACCCACATGCTTAAGGGTATTACAATGTTCCAGTCAATCTAGAGAAGGATTGAACAACCAATCTATGGTGAACTATTGAGTGATAAATTTTATGTCCTGACTGGTAGGACCATTATCTCAAGTATATCTTGTTAAGGTGAATGTTGGTCTTGACAACATCTCAACTGCATAAGGTGCTCTAATTAGAATTTGACAACTTCATTTAAAGAAATATATAGTTTTATACCAAGTTTTATCATTCATTTTTTCATACTTAATGGTTCTTACTAGGTCAATTACTATTAGAGGAAACTATCCTATAAACCCACTCCCTCAACCTAAACTTCCTCTTGAAGTTCAACATCCTCAACCTCTCTTGACATTTTAAGAGCAAGAAGACTTTAAAATCCAAGAATATAAAGAGAGTGAATAATAACTTTAGTATAACATGGATAGGAAACATGCCTTACCAAATTTAATAGTGAAAATCCTATACATCTCAATGCATATGATGATATACCTACTAATGCTACCAAGAGTGTTCCCACTTTCAATGGGGAAGGTCCAATCACCCCTAATGAACATATTAGGGACATCTATAACTTTTAAAAATGTCATAATGTCACTAAAGTCAATGTTTCAATTAGGTTACTTTCCATGTCTATTAGGGGGAAATCCCTTGGTTAGTATAAGAAATTTCCAGGAGGATGTATCACTAATTGTAATGAGTTTGTAGAGTTGTTGGCCTAAAGGTTTTAAGAAAAAAGTGATCACACATCACTCATTAATCAGTTGAATGTGATTAAAAAAGGTCCTAAGGAGACTATGCTTGACTTCAATGAGATATTTTAAAGAACTTGGTATATGCTGCCTCCTTCCATGACACCCCCTACAAGCTTTGTTTTTGCTACATATCTAAGGGCTATTGAAATTGACATAGCCATCATGTTGTAGTCCATGGGTGGTTACACCTTATCTAAAGCTTATTACACAATCATTAGAGATGAGAATGGATTAATAAAATTTGGTAAACTCCCTCCAAAAGTCTCCATGCCTCTTTTGCCTAATATGTCTACTACTACTCTAAATGTTTCTCCAATCCCAAATGAAAATACCAAGTCCAAAGTTAACCCAAATATATCAGAAGATGCCATTACTTTGGATGAAAAATACAAGGCCTTAGAGGCTCAAGTTAGGTAGTTAAATATGCCATATGGAGTTAAGAAAAAACCCTATCCCTATCCTTCACAAGTAAATAGGTTCCCACCTTAACAATATGGTCAAGGGAGAGGGCAAGGATAACCTAACTTCAATAGGCCACCTAATGCATATAATACAACCTCTACCTCTAACACAAGAGCTATGGTTCTAATCCATAATAACTTGGTTCAAGGAGAAGAATGGAAATAAGGATAATATATGGATGCAAATGGAGGTAAAGTGAAAACTTTGGTATCTCAAATAGGACCCAATCCTTAGTTGATATTAGAAGATGAGAATTACATGCAAGTAGAAACAAATGAAGAATGGCAACCTCAAAGAGTGAGCCTTGTAAAATTTCAAGTGGAATATACATTTATCCTCAATCATAATACATTATTTATAGCTAATACTAGATCAAAGAGGAAGGATTCGGGAGATGTCCATGGTGTTGACACAAGTTCAAGTAACCCTCCTACAAGGCATCAAGGTGTGAGTATAAGTATCATAATCCCTACAACTTTTGCATCTCTTTAAAATTAGAATGTAGGAAGAGTGACTCAAAGTGATCCATTGCCTCAAGCCCAATGCACTTATTTTCCTTCAATAATGTAAGAAAAGGTCAGTATTCTTGCTTTGAATATTATTGATTCTCTGAAAAGTGCTAAGACTAGTCTTTCTCTTTGGGAAGTGCTTCATATGCTTGATAAAAAAGAACTTATATAAGAGCAGTTGTCCCAAGTTCACACTAGTACTCAACCATAAAGGCATGGTGATGTTTCCCTCACTAATTTTCCCACTCACATTTTTCAAACCTCTTCAAAATATGAAAATCCCCCACCCTTCTACCTCACTCTCATTATGGGAGACAAGCTTATTCACAATTGCATTGTGGATAGTGGGGCAAGTGCCTCAGTGATACCCAAAATTGTGGTAGATAAATTGGGTTTAAGAAATGAAACATATAGTAAAGGAGTGATAAAACTTGATGGGACACTAACTCATTCAGTGGGAATTAGAAAAGGTTTGATATTTTTCTTGTATGATTGTCCAAGCTTTTCTATATTTCACGATATAGTAGTGGTTGATTTGGTTTCTCATTTTGATATCTGCCTCTTAAGGGAATTCACCAAAAAGATAGGAGGCTATCTCTTAGATGAGTAGTCCTTCTTTGTATTTAATATAAGGTATAAAGCAAAGGTAACTATTAAAACTCAACCATTAGATAAGTTTCATATTAAGCTATATGTAAAAGAAAGATCTAATCTGAATTGTACCATCATTGATCAAGAAGAGTCTACGATGGATGGTGGAACATCCTATAAAATTGAAGGTATCTATGACATTATCTTAGATGAGTATGGTGCTAACACTTATGTACATGACCCATACACTTTCATTTAATAGACTAACCTTGGTAGATACATCATCCATGAGGAAGGTGATGGACAATATGAGGTAAGCATTCATAATTCTTTTTCCAAAAATTGCTGAGGTAAATTAATTTGTTCATATACATGATGATGATGGTTTTAAAAGTATGATAGATCAATATGACGAGGGAAAAAAGTCCATTATACCTATAATAGATGGAGTAGTCCATGAATGCGATAACCATAAAGAACAAGATGATCTATGGCAACAGTTCTATGCTATAGCTCAAGAGTTTGAAAAACTAAGTCAACTTACCTTTCTAAGAAACATGAATTTTATATTAAGATTATTGATGAAATTAAAAAACATGAATGAGAATGTCTTATTAAGAATGAAAGAGAGTGTCAAACTATTGTCAAGAAGGTTGCAGTCATGAAAGAGTCAAATAAAACCAAGGATAAATTTTTTTTGGTTGAGGAGTAGTCCAAACCTCAACCTAAGGTTGAATTAATTTTACATGTGCTGGAGTAGAAATAAGACAAACTTGATTAATCTAAACATAAAGTGCATCATGTTCTATTAGAGGGTAAAGTTTAATAAAATTTGATGACTCTTAATATTCAGTTTGAGGAGTGGTAATTGGACATGATAGAGGTCAAGAAAATTATAAAATTAATTAAGACTCTTGGAGGGTGAGATGGAACATTCATGAGATCTTTGAATGACACACTTTTAGTCAATAGAAGATCTAGAGATGGTGAGTCATTTGACTATTTACATTAGCAAGTGTTCACTAATAAGAATGCATCACATGAAGGTATGTTTTCTTGGATCAACAATGATGTAAGAGGCATTGTCATTGAACCTAGTTAAATTAATGATGAATTTGATATTCACATCAAGTGTTTGAGGTCTTTTACATACTAGGATATGTGTGCTTTACTTATGTTGTGTGTGTTTTCCATAAGTGTTCTTGAGAACACAAGTGTGTTTGCTTTGGTGTGTTATCTTATGTGTTTATTCCCTATTGTTTGGTGTGGTTTGGTGTTATTTCAAAGGAATTTCAGTGTCAAGTATAGTGTATAGATGACTCCATATCCTAATAGATATGAGAAGGCTACCGATATTTGGCATAACTTGCTTGTGACCCCTATGAAATCACCAAAATGTTGACTAATTTGATCCCAAGTCAAATTAGGTCAACCTCCTATGTATTTAAAACTTTTCAAAGGGTCTCCTAGGGTGTAAAATGTGTCCCGTGGTCTTTAAGGAGGTCAAATATATGTTTCATCTTTGTCATTTTTGTCTAGGTTGGTCCTATGTCATTATAGGCCACCTTTTGAGCCATTAAATGAACTTGTACAATTTTTCACTTAAGATAAAGGTGTCAAAATTAAATGTAACATCCTACATGTTAGGAATAATTAGATAAAATATTGTGAGTCTAACAAATTATTGTTTCAATGTTTATCCAATAAGATTAGATAGTTTCAAGTGGTTTTAAGCAGTTGTATAACATGTAAAATAGTTATGTAATGTGGAAAGACTTAAAAAAGTTTCTATTGATATCCCCATAACTCAATTTCATGCTCAATAAGATTTTATAGGTCCAAAAATGAGATAAACTAATTTTCCTTTCCCATCGCTCTCTTGGACAAGGTCAAATAGGTCAATGATTTCCACCTGGTATGGATATGAGGAGGTGTGTTAGAGAAAATGCACTTGGTGGGTGGTATTAATAATTTTTTATTTAAAATTCATGGCAATAGTTATATGATTAGTGATCTGTGCTCTATGAATAATCTCTAATATTTTTACTTCTCAAAATTGCTTGCACATCCCTAATGGCTTTAGTTTTCTTCTCTGTTTGCATTGATATGAGAAAACCAATTAGTGTATGTGATATTAAATAGTATGATAATTTTTATCACAATGTTTTTAGTCTTATTTTCATATGTGGATATCCAAAAATAAGCAATACTACCTCATCTTGCTAGTAGAAGACTCTAATGAAGCTGTAGATAGTGTTTCACCTATTACAAAGATTTTTTTCCCCTTATTTTGGTATTTAGAAAAAAAGTAATAAATTAGTGTTCAATATCTCATTTCATGGTGATTAGCTTATAATTTGAAAGGTTGATTCTCAAAAGTAGCATTGATGGAGTGAAAGTACCAAGACATAAGCATAGTCATGATACCTTTTGATTATCACCTATAGTCAAGTAGAGCTAAGCTTTGATTAGTCATGTTGATAAAGCCAATATATTTAAAGGTTGTGAAGAGACTCTAAAAGTGGAAAAAATAATACTAAGTTATTCAAAGATTCAAATATTGGTTATGAGAACTAATCCCTATTACATAGTCATATAATGTCTTCACCTTTAGGCAGTCTCCAGCAGTAGCTTGAGTTCAATTCAAAAGAGGCAGAGGAGTGTTGATATGGGATAGTTTGAACTTATTTGAGGCCTTAAACTAGGTTTAATATAGAAAATATCAAGGTGATAATGGAGAATCTATTATATTATAGATAGACCTAAGACCATGTACACAGTTTGAGAAAATTGTAATTGATAAGTATTACCTTAACTTCTCTAAATCAAGTTCTATTCACACACTAGGTTATCCCATGGTGAAGTGTCTTGAGGTCTAAATAGGCCTAATGGTTTCCTTATTGTATCCAAAGCATAGGGTCAATATATTGACATAAAAATGTGGCTGTTTAATCAAGAAAGGATAATACAAACAAGTTTCTAATTTAGGCAAGTTTCCATTGTAGATATTCAGTAAGCTACAGTACTCTTGAAGCAAAAAGGATCTTGCAACACATTAGTGACACAATAGAAGAATGGCATGTAGATATAGTGAATACATTTTGTTTTATATGACCTATTTAAATCAAGATCAATCAAAGGATTTGAAGTACAATGTTTTGATACACATCATCACCTATACGAGTCCTTGTTTATCTCAAATTGTCACTTACAATCTGACTGTAGACTCATCGTATATCAGGAGTAGTGAAAGGGGTAAAAGCATGACCTATACGAAAAGATAAACAATTTAAATTGTATAATGATATTAATGACCTAAAGAGAGTTAAAGGGAATAAGTCATAGCATTCAAATATATATCACCACCTATAAGAATCCTTTATATTTCTTAATGAAATAATCACAGTCTAACTGTAGACTAGTTTAGGTGAGTGAAAGGTGAAAGTTGGGAGGTAAGCAGAGGTGTATGATGGATTAAACATGATTGAGACAAATATAATAATGGTAATATCATAATAATATGTTATTATATAAAGTAAGAAGAGCCAAGATAAGTTCTAACTTATGACTCAGTCTGAGGTTTTTAGACCCTGCAAACATTACATAGGCTTAAAAACTAGTCTTAAGAGTTTGTGATCTTGAGAGCTATAGAAAGATGATAAAACATTTAAAATTTATATATAAGGTCATAAATAATTAATATAGACTCACATGGCCTCATATTAACTAGGTAAATAGGGGATATACCCTATATTTTATCTCAGATAGAGGGCACTCCAAGAGTAATAAAACTATAAGAAGAGTGTGTGAATGAAGTGTTGGAAATATTGTCATTGATGTCAAAGGTTTAAAATTATTGGTTATAAAGTCCCCATTGAATTTAATGGTATTTTTAACATTCATATCTTGGCTAATGTGTGTTAATATTTATTTAATATTAACAAATATATTTTTTGTTGCATATAAGTCGAAAGAGGGCCCATGGAGAAGTTAAAGAGTCACGTGGTAAAAGACAAAAGAGGAATGGGATGAATTTTATCATGAAGAGTCATATTGAGGAATTCCAAGAGTCACC
Organism: Torreya grandis; assembly: GCA_037957365.1. Taxonomy (NCBI): domain Eukaryota; kingdom Viridiplantae; phylum Streptophyta; class Pinopsida; order Cupressales; family Taxaceae; genus Torreya; species Torreya grandis. The sequence goes on along the minus strand of JARHVA010000713.1, from coordinate 3,156,011 downwards.
ATGTGAAGAAAAAAGAGGGTATGATGCATTTTTCAATGAAAGGACACTTTGAGTAGTACAAAAAGTCACCAAGATAAAGACAAAAGAGGAAAGGATGCATTTGCTTATGAAGGATCACCATATGAATTTTCAAATGCAAGGATATGAAGGGTCATGTAATTTTGGCACCATTTTCCATGAGGATTAAAGGGTCATAAAGGGTGATGCCAAAGGTCATTTATAAAGCTATAAATAAAGGCTTGAGAAGCCATTTGTATTATGCAAGAGAGTGCATGATTTGTATTTATTTTCAAAGAGAGAAAAGTAGGAGATATTATAGAGTTCTATCATTTATTGAGTAAAAATTAGAGATAGTTGTGTTTTATACACAAGAGGAGTTAGTGTTCCTGTGGGTTGGTGCTCATAAATATTTGCAAGGGGTTGGTGCTCATATGGGTTGGTGCTAAAAAATAGTTGTTGTGTTGGTGCTCGGAAAAGAGGTTGGTGCTCTTACAAGCTAATGCTTGCAAACTTTATAATTAGAGTTGGTGCTCATTCATATACTTGAGATTGTTCTCTGTGGTTTTTCTCACTTTGGGTTTCCACATAAAAATCTAGTGTCTCTCTTGCTCTCTCTTATGTGGTACATATTATTATTTTAGTTTTATTAAATATATTAAATGTGTGATTAAGTGGTTAAAAAAAAGAAATTAGATTAAGTAAAAGATATATAATATACTAATTCACTCCCCTCTCAGTATATTTCATGCTTAACAATTAGTATTAGAGCAGGTTCCTTTTAAAAAAGTTTTACAGCTTGAAGGTAGATCAGGAAATCATGATGGATAGATCACATGAAGGTTTTTCTACAAATATGACACCTTTGTTTGATGGGATAAATTATGCTTTTTGGATCATAAGGATGAAGACTTATTTGATGGCCCTTGGATTTGACATTTGGAAAGTAGTGGTGGAGGAATATGAAGAGCCACAGACACTTGTAACTACTTCAGTAGAAAAGAAGGCAAGTGAAAATAATTCTAAAGCTTTAAATGCTATTTTATGTGGTTTATATGAATCAAAATTTGTTGAAGTTATGTAATGTAAATTTGATCATGAAACTTGGGTAAAACTTGAGAATATTTACAAAGGTGATGGAAAGGTTTAACAAGCTAAGCTTCAGACTTTCAAAAGATATTTTGAGAGTTTGAAGATGGAAGAGGAAGAAAATATAGAAAGTTATCTTTTATGTGTTGATCAAATAGTTAATCAGATTCAAGGTCTTGGAGAAAAATTAGAAGAATTAATTATGGTTCAAAAAGTTTTGAGATCTCTACCATTGAGATATGATGCAAGAGTTTCAGCAATTGAATAGATGAATAATTTAGCCAAGCTAAAGATGGATGAGCTACATGGTATTTTTACAGCATATGAGATGCATACCAAATAAGAGAAACCCTTAAAAAGAGAAGCTACTTTCAAGACATCAAAGAAAGAGAAGGCTAAGATTCAAGAATCAAGTGATAGTTTTAGAAATGATGAAGATGACAATGCATCTCTATTCATTCACAAGCCGAAAAAGGGCATAGGTAAATATCAAGGAAAATTAACTTTTAAATATTTTAATTATGGAAAGATTGGACATTTTTCAGCTAAGTGCCCAAATAAGGGTAATGGTGAAACTAAAGAAGGAAAGTCTACATATAAAAAGAATTTCAAAGGAAAATTCAAGAAGGGATTCAAAAAGAAGAGTTTTTATTCTAAAGATCCTAGCTTAGTCAAAGATAGTGGAGTTAGTGATTCAGAAGAAGAAGAGATTCTATTCATAGCCATACATGAAGATGCCTTCGTAAGCAAAAGTATAATTTATGAAGAAGAAGAATAGGATGAAGCTGAAGTAAATCTTGAAGGAGAACTCATTTGTGCCTTAGAATATTTAAAATCTCTTGAAAAGAAGAAATAAAGATTAAAGCTCTAGATCAAGAAAAATGAAAAGGAGTCAAAGGAAATAATTGAAGATCTATAAGCACACTTTGAAGAATCTAAGAAGAATGAAGAATATCTAATGGCATAGTTGTAAATAGTAATTAAATAATGTGAAAGGTATGTTATTGAAATTACTTTTTTAAAAGCAGATCTTGAGAAAACAAATAAATCAATCAATGATAGAGTAGCCAATGATTTAAAATTTGAGAATAACACTAATATGTTGAATAAGATATTATAAAATCAAAGATCAATGTCAGATAAGATAGATATTGGATTTGAAAAAGAGAAAGGGGATGCCACTACTTTCACAGATAAGGAAAAAGGAAAGAGCTATGATGAAGCTCTTACAAAAGAGGAAATAAAAAGGGAAGAAGTTAAGAATATAGAGGACATCTCAAATACAGAAGGCTGTAGGAAATAGAGCTATAAAAGATAATCAGGTCAAAGATACACAAACAAGTTCTATTTTTATGGTTACTATTTATATTGTAATAGATATGGTCATAAGAAAATAGAATGTTAAAAAAGAGAACAATTTAAAAAATAAGTAGAATGAAAGTCATTTAGAGTCAAGCAGAAGTCACAACTCTTTTGATCCCTTATCAGGATTTAATGAAGAGGCCATAATATGTTACAAGTGGAACAACTTTGGACACATATCTTGGTACTATAGAGGCATGTTTGAGTCAGTTAAGAAGGACCAGAGTTTCAAGGCTTCATTCATCAAGAAGAAATTCTAGATAAGTTCATGGTAGAAGAAACAACCTAAAAAATTTATGTTGGTACTGACAGCTTTGCATGCAAGAAATGAAGAAAATCCATAGTTAATTCATAGTGGATGTCTGAGGCACATGACAAGAGACAAAAGTAAGTTCATAACCTTGAAGAAGTTCAATGGCAACACATTAAAATTTAGAGATAATACTACTACCGAAATTGCTAGAAAAGGTACACTAAGTTTGGATAATGGTAAAACTAAAACTGAAAATGTTTTGTATATAAAAGGTCTTAAGCATAATATTTTGAGTGTAAGTCAAATGTATGATTAGGGGCACACACTAAAGTTTTATGCAAAAGGTTATGAAATTAGGAGAAAATATTTAGATGTGTTTATTGTAGATGCTCAAAGAATAGGCAATAATTTATATATTTTATCAAACACAAAGGTCAAAGATGTTATTTGAGTTAGATTGAAGAAAGTTGGCTATGGCACAGGAGAATAAGACACAAATTTTAACAATCTTGTCAACATTAGTAAAAAACAAGCAATTAAAAATCTTCCAAAGATTAAAAAGCCATCCGACATGCTTTTTGAACTTTGTAAGCATGGGAAGTAGGCCAAAAGGTGGTTTAAAACAAAAGAGTACTCAACCACTCAGATGCTAGAGCTTGTTCACACTGATCTGTATGGACCTATGAAAAATCAAATTACTCAAGGTGAAAAATATTTCATATTGCTTATTGATGATTTTTTATGTATGACTTGGGTAATGTTTTTAAATAAAAAATTAGAAGCTTTCAGATAGTTCAAAGCATTCAAAGCATTAGTTGAGAATGAAACCAATTTGAAGATTAAGTGTCTAAGATCAGATCAAGGAGGATAATTCATGTCAAATTAGTTTATTGAGTTTTATGAATACCATAGAATAAAGAGACATTATTAAGTAGCCAAAACTCTATAGCAAAATGGAGTAGTTAAGCAGAGAAATAGAACAGTTCAGGAGATGGTGAGGACAATGCTAAATGAATCTAAGATATCAAATAAATATTAGAGAGAGGTAGTTACTAAAATAGTGCATATTTAGAATAGATAATTATTGAGAGTCAATAGTGACAAGATTCATTATGAGCTATGAAAATATAAACCAACAATAGTTGATTATTTCAGAGTTTTTGGTAGTAGATGCTTCATAAAGAGAACCGATGAAAAACTTGGTAGGTTTGAATCTAGAGTAGATGAAGGTATATTTCTTGGTTATTTTTATAAAAGTAAAGCTTATAAATGTTATAACAAAAGAGTCAAGAAAATTGTTGAAAGTGTAAGTGTCATAATAGAAGAAGATGGAACACAAAGAATCAGTGATCTAGTAGACATCCCTGAAATCATTGAAGAGGAAGATTTTGAAGAATCAGATGAAGATGAGAAGAAGGGGAAAAAGGACACCAACACCCCATCTAAATATGTCTAGAGAATTCATAATGAAAGTGACATCATCAGGGATATAAATGAAGGAATTTGCACTAGAAGAATGATGGTAAGTGAATTTGAGCAAGTTAATTTTTCTTTGTTATCCAAAATTTAGCCTAGCACTTTTTTAGAAGCTAGACATGATAAGCATTGGGTTAAGGCAATGGATGAAGAAATAAATAAAATATAAATAATGACACTTAGGAATTAGTGCCTAGACCAAAAGATCACAATGTGATAGGAACAAAATGGGTTTATAGAAATAAGTTGAATGAAAATGGAGAAGTGACTAGGAATAAAGCAAGATTAGTATGTAAAGGATATGCTCAGATTGAGGAAATAGATTTTGAATAAAATTTTGTACCAGTGGTAAGGATAGAGGCTATTAGAATATTTATTGCATATGCAGTGTTTAAAAATTTCAAAGTATTTCAGATGGATGTCAAATCGACCTTCCTAAATGGAAATCTAGAAGAAGAGGTCTACATTGAGAAGCCTAACAGATTTATTCTTTAAAATAATAGTAGCCATGTATGCAGATTAAAGAAAGCATTGTATGGATTGAAACAAGCTCCTAGAGCTTGGTATGGAAGACTTGATAAGTACTTGCAAGATCAAGTTTTCAAGAGAGGATTTGTTAATATTAATCTCTACATCAAAATAGAAGGTGAGCATCAATTGATTGTTGTGGTATATGTTGATGACATCATTTTTGGAGGAAAATTTGAAAAGATGATAAAAGAATTTTTTGATAAAATGCAAAAAATAATTTGAGATGTCTATGCTTGGAAAATTTCCATTTTTCTTAGGATTAAAAATATTTTAGTTAGATAAAGGAATTTTCGTATCTCAAAGTAAATATACTAATCAAATGTTGAATAAATTTGGTTTTGAGGATTATGCACCAGTTGGCACACCAATGTGTATAAAAAATAAGGTGAGCAAGGATGAAGATTCACCTATTGCAAATCAATCTTTGTATAGATCTATGATTGGTAGTCTTTTATATTTGGCAGCATCGAGGCTAGACATCATGCATGCAGTAGGTATGGTTGCAAGATATCAGTTAGCTCTAAAAGATAGTCATGTTCAGTTGGTAAAAATAATATTTAGATATATCAAGGGGTCATTGGATTATGGATTATGGTATCCCATAGGTAGAGATTTCACTTTAGTTACTTATACAGATTTAGATTAGATAGGTTGCTTAGATGACAAAAAGAGTATAAGTGGAGGAGATTTATTCCTTGGTGATAGCTTAGTATCATGGCTAAGCAAAAATTAAAATTTAGTATCACTTTCTATAACTGAAGTAGAATATATTATAGTGGTATTGTGTTGTACTTAAGGGCTTTGGATGAAGTAAACTTTAGAAGATATCAAGGTAAAATATGATGAACCTATTTCTATTTTTTGTGACAACACAAGTGTTATTAATATTTTGAAGAATCTAGTGATGCATTCAAGAACAAAAAATATTCCCATTAGATATCACTTTTTAAGAGAGTAGGTTGCAGATCAACAGGTTAAGATAAAATATATCAGTACTATAGAGTGGATTGTAGATATTTTCATAAAATCACTACCAAAAGACACATTTGAGTATCTACGGGAGAAGTTGGGAGTAATTTATTTTACTTCCTACCATTGAGATTCAACAATAGTTGAGGGAGAGCTAAGTGTTAGCTCTAGGTAGGCACTTTGCCATTGATTGCAAAGGGGAGAAGAACAAGTATAGGTATAGATATAGGTGAAGAAATAGGTACAAGGAATATGTATAAGTTGCTACAGTACGGGGGAGTTACTATATGTTTTTTAGATGGTAGTATGTGTAGGTTTTAGGATTTGGCAGTTTCAATTTGAGGTTACCATCAATGACAAAGGGGGAGATTATTGGAAACATTGTCATTGATGTCAAAGGTCTAGCATTATTGGTGATAAAAGCTCCATTGAATTTAATGGTGTTTTTAATATTCATATCTTGGATAATGTGTCTTAATATCTATTTAATATTAATGAATATATTTTTGGTTACAAATAAGTCAAAATAGGGCCCATGGAGAAGTCAAAGAGTCACAGGGTAAAAGACAAAAGAGGAATGTGATGTATTTTCTCATGAAGAGTCATCTTAAAGAATTCCAAGAGTCACCATGTGATGACAAAAGAGGGTATGATGCATTTTTCCATGAAGGAACACTTTGAGGAATATGAAAAGTCACCAAGATAAAGAAAAAAGAGAAAAGGATGCATTTGCTTATGAAGGGTCACCATATGACTTTTCAAATGCAAGGATACGAAGGGTCATGCAAGTTTGGCACCATTTTCCATTAAGATTGAAGGGTCATAAAGGCTGAATGCCAAAGGTCATTTGTAAATCTATAAATAAAGGCTTGAGAAGCCATTTGTAATATGCAAGAGAGTGCATGATTTGTATTTGTTTTCAAAGAGAGAAAAGTAGGAGATATTTTAGAGTTATATCATTTGTTGAGTAAGCAACATTGAGAGATAGTTGTGTTTTATACACAAGAGGGGTTGGTGCTCACAAATCTTTGCAAGGGGTTAGTGCTCACAAATATTTATTATGTTGGTGCTCAACAAAGGGGTTGGTGCTCCTGAAAGTTGGTGCTTGTGAAATTTATAATTTGAGTTGGTGCTCATTCATATACTTGAGATTGTTCTCTATGGTTTTTCTCACATTGGGTTTCCACATAAATTTTCTCTCTCTCTCTCTCTCTCTCTCTCTCTCTCTCTTGTGTGGTGCATATTATTATTTAAATTTTATTACATATCTTGAATCTATGATTAAGTGGTTATAGAAAAGAAATTAGATTAAGTAAAAGATATATAATATACTGATTCACCCCCTATCTCAGTATATTTCATGCTTAACATGAAGAAGGGGTGAAATGAGAGATATTGGATGGTTTTAGGATGTTTTATATAGTTGAATTTAAGATGAAAAAATATGGGAAAGGCCTTAAAATAATTGGAAACCCTTAGAAGGGTTAAACACATAGTTAGACACACTCAAGCCTATTAGTCTTAGAACTAGGCCTAAACCCTCGGGGTGTCTAGTTCCACTTCCATGACCATATGACCTTTCCAATCCATTTTAGATCCTTAAATGGGAGGTATAAGGTTGATTAGAATCATTGAGTTGCAGAGGGAATCATAAGAATGGTCAATTTAGCCTAAGACTATATTAAACCTACCTAGAATGCAAGGGAAAGCTCAAGAGGCCATTCTTAAATGCTTATATCTATACAAGAAAAATGCATGGTGACTTAAGGAGATAGGAATAGTTTAATAGGGTCATGAACTCAAGATTTGTGGAATTATTTTAGGGTTTAGATGTCTAACTTCTATGAACTATCATTATGAAACAAAACCTCCTAAAACCCTTGTTAAGACTAGATGGAAGAAATATAAATGGAGATGAATTTAGGAGGATTAAAATTAACATGATAATTACTTAAACCTCTCTATCACTCACCCATGATCCATGACATCCATTTTTTCCATATTGTCATTTGTACAGACACCAAAATTTGAGTTTCTTATAGGTTTTGATGTGTTTTGTAGGCATAGAAGAGAATTAGTGGATGAAATCCATTAAGAGATGTATGTAGGGAATTATTATAACTACCTATACTCATTTATCACCATAGAGAATCATAAAAATACCTTTTATACATAGTTCACTATAGGCAGTCTTGTACATATAGTGAAAATGATAAGTGACTACCTAGTGAGAAGATGAAAGGTCTATTTTTGGATCTTTTTAAGGTTTAACTAATGGAGTGGAAGACAAAGGATCTTTGAAAATGTGTCTTAAAACCTATTTCATGGATTTACTTAAGAAATTACAAGTCATTTTGATGGCAAATGGCAAGATTGAATCCAAGAGCGCTAGTAAGTTATTGTAGATAGTGAACACAAGTGTCAAGAGGAAGGATATCAATTAGTGGGGTATTTTATGACTATCATATTTTTTTTAAAAACTCCCTAAGATAGTGAATATGTGCTAAGGACTCCTAAGGTGGTTTATATTAGTCAAGTGAACTCATCACTAAATGCAATTTTAAGAAGGCTATTTGAAGTCTCTATGCTAACCTAAAGGATAATGATGAATTTTTGGTGGATAGTTGTCCATGAAAACTTATATACCTATTTTAACACTTCATTATATTAAAATGTAGCTATTTCTCATAGTTTAACACTTATCCTTATGACCCTTCCACTTGTATTCTTCTCTCTCCTCTCATATGTTCTATAAATGTAAGCCATTTTGGATTTTCTAATAGAATCCACACCTAGTATAGTGAAGCCCTGATGGTTTGAATACTATATTTGAATTTTAAATAAAGATTTTCAATCTATTTTTGATCTCATAAAATTATTATCTAGGTGTGTAAAGTGGTGCATAGTGAAGTGTTAAGTGATAATGATCTATCCTTGCCTTCTCTTTACTCTTCTGTGTTTGATGCAAGTAGTTCTCCCTCTAATAGGTCACATGAAGTGTAGCTAGTGTATTTGTATATATTCAAGTGTAAGGATTATAATTAATCTCTACAATATAAAATTTTATTCATTGACCTTGAGTAGTATAATGCGTATCACCTCAATGTTTGAAATACTTATGTTCGAATAATCTAAGATGTTGAGACTAGTGTTGTGGGTAATGATTCAAAGTGCAAGTGTATGATAGTATAGTGGAGATCATTTTGTTTTATCACCTCATTAGATTATTTTAATTTAATGTTTACTTATATGCATTTCCATCTAAGAAAACAAGTAGTGTAGATGATAAGCTATAAAATAATAATTTAGGGAGCTATACCTTAAACCTAGAGGTTTACCTCTACTATAGGTAATCCACAAGCCTAGAGGTTTTCCAATATTCCACTCAATCTAGAGAAGGATTGAAAAAACACTCTAGGTGAAAGATTAAGTGATAATAATAATAAATTATCCCTTATAAATTAGATTTTTATCTCCTAAAATTCTGATCTATGATGGTAAAGGTTATCCTAAAAAACACCTTCAATCCTTACACATATAATGATTGGATTATGTATCAAATGATATATTGTTGAAAAATTTATTATTAAGAAGTCTCATATACTATGATTTTCATTGGATTTATGACCTCCCCCTCTAATTAGCTAGAGCATTTACCCTTTGGTAGATAGTTTTCTAGCACACTTTTCCATTAAAATTGATGAAAAACTATTTTATTTACAAATTTCAAAACTCAATCAATGGTATAATGATCCAATAAATGAGTATGTACTTCAATATAATACTATGATTGATAACTTAACCAATAGTATGATATAAAATGAGTTATAAGTCATATTTAAGTAAAGTTTGCTTGCACTGCTACATGAGTCAATGGTATTTAATAAATTCAAGTATTTTTATGAGTTATGTCATATAATGATATATTGAGAAATCAATATCATAGCTTTGAACAAACTCAAGTATATACCTACTATATAACTAATTCAATAACCAAGTCTTAGAGCAAGCCAAGCTACAAGGTTAAACTAAATGACAATAATAATGAGGCAATTGCAATAGTTAATGTAATATCATAGCCTATAAATAAAATGATCTTTTCTAGAAATTTTTATGATTACCATCACCTCCTCATGTATTACTATAAAATTTACTTGAGTGCAATCTAATCTCTCTTCCTCTACCACAATAGTTTGATGAAATCAGACCTACACCTAATAATTATGATAGTAATGCATACTATGATTACTATAGATCTCTTGGACATTATAAAAATATATGTTTCAATTTAAGGCATAAGATACAAGATCTTGTTGATGAAAATACTATTGAGTTGAGAAAACCTACTAAGGAGATTGGGCCATAACAAAATGGGGATTTTAAATTGAAAATATTAAATGACCCATTTAAAAAATATGAGATAATAAAGACTGAATAATTCCTAAGTACATCATGGATATAATGCACCTGTGACATATAATCACCCAATAGATGATATTATTGGGGAAATTAAAATCATCTCATGATAATGACCTATAATTAAATTTGAAAATAGTTAGACTTTTTATGAAGACTCAGATCTTCACATAATATTCATATAAGATTACATGAATAAGAAACCTCTATACAATATCATGGCTGATAATGGGTCAAGAGAGGATGTTTTCACAATGAAACTTATCAACACACTTAGATACACACAATAAGATTTATAAAATATTTCAAAAATGGTTAAAGGATTTGATGTAAGGACACAAAAAACTATTGGGCATATTATACTACCTCTTCAATTAGCTTGATTTCAGTTGATACATTATTCATAGTCTTACCAAGTATAAGGATTTTAACATGTTTTTAGGATGCCCTTGGATAAATTATCTCCATACAGTACCATATATATTGCTTTGATGATTCAAATGCATAGATTGGAATAAGGTAGTTATAGTTTTAGGCATTTGATATGAATACCCTATTTATCCTACCATATCACCTCCTCAACCCCCAACACCACTAGATTTGGTTATTATAGATTTTAATGAATATTTTATGGAGTTATTTATTTCACCTATGCAATTTATTTATATACACTCAACTTAGAGGAGAGTAGGTGACTCCTAAGTAGCCAATTTTATAGTATTCATTATATCAAGGAGTTATTCAAGGCTCACAAAGGCCATTATATATCATACCATCTACTAATATAGCACCACAAATAGGTCAGTATGTTCCATAGTGAACATAAGCACTGATACATCCTCTTATTATAAAATGGATCCCATAGACTCATCCACCTTCTAGAGTTACTCATTATGCACATGAGCCTATGATTGATGATGACAAATTATTTAACCCTAAAATGATCTAGATTGGGGTTATCTAGATGTTAAAGGGCTATATATAAATGAAATGACATAATGGTGACAATCAAATATTTAGCAAGCCAATTAGATGCTAAACTCAAATATAAGTATACACCTAATTTATTATGTTAAGATAGTCTAAATATGAAAAGTACCACTATGTTAGATATAAAAATGAAAAAGAAGTGATATACTTAGTGTTGATGCCTTAAAATTGCGCTTGATTTTAATCAACAACAATGGGAAGTTTCAAGCTGTGGGATGATGTGGTTTGAAACAACCTCCAGATTTTAGAGAAGCTGGTCTCTTCTTTTGTATCGGGTATTGGAGAAAAGGGATAGGAGATTAAACAGAAACGCAAACATAGGAATTGAAACCTAACTATGGCGATGCACCTGAGTGTAATCCTAATCCTAACCTAAGCACAGAGAAACTATTATATGATTCAATTACATTTAAGAGCAGATAGGTGCATGATCAATGTAAATGATTAGAATAACAAAAATAGAGGCTCACAACAGGGGAGTCTTTTGCTGAGATACATGAATTGTCAACAAAGGCATAGTGTTAAATCTTCTTAATAAAACCCTTCAATCACATAAGAGGTGCAAAAGTCACACACAGTTATGTATAACTTTAGATTCTAGAAAATGAGACAAAAGAAAATAACATTTCCAATCACAACACTAGTAAATCTACAACATAGACTACTGTGTAAATGACACAGGTAACACCAACCAAGGCATGGAGCTTAAATTTCCTTAATTCATTTAGCCACATAAAGGGCACAAAAACATGCATGATTATATCAACTTTTAAAACTTTAGGAAATCAAGACAAGAGCAAATGATATTATTGGTCAAAATTACAAGAAGTCTAAACTATTAGAAATCTTCCCCCCTCTTTTTTAGATTTTACAATCCTTCTTATATAGCCTTAGGTGTCTCTTTTGATTACTCCCCCTTCCCACACAATCTTCTCCATCCCTTGCTCATAGGGGACAAATAGACGGTGCCTTTAATGCTGTGGGGGGCTCCAAAAATCTACTAGATGAACTATTCCATTTACTTGAATTAATTCTAGCCAATTTTCCCTCCATTTCACTTTGCAGTAACAGATACACGGAACACTCTGTTATGTTTGAAATGGGAGAGGACAATTAGTCAATTTTTTGAAAATCCTCCAGGCATCAAAAAATGACACTTGGCGCTCTCCATCGGGTTTATCAAAGACACGTGGCCCTCTCCCTTTCCTTGGCTATGCTATAGTTTTATTTAGGACTCATAAAAAACTCTTACAGATGGCGACACCTAGCAGCTTCTGTGGACTTTGATACTTAGGTAAAATAAACTGGCCCTCTACTTAAAAATTTTGCTGCCTTGCCTGAGGTGCATAGGAACCAAAATTGTGGTGCTCGACCAAGAATTTGAATGCATCGTAGAGTAAAATTTACTCTATAGTTATTGGTGACCATCAGGACTTTTGAGCCTGCTCAAAAAGAAAACTCCACCTCCCGCTATATCAAAATTGTGAAAATTATAGCTTCAAAAAGGGTCGTCGACTAATGTTTAAAAACTTATTCAAAAGCAAAGTAGGAAAACAATGGAAAAACAATGCAAAGAAGGGAAACTATTTAACTATAATACATGAGAGACTCAAGTCAATTGAAATGTTTTAAATAGATTTCATTTACAAGAATTTCTTCAGGTTCTCCTTCCATCGACTCTAGCTCAAAATAATTCTCTTGATTGCATGCATGAATTCTATATGGACCAGTCCATAGTGCTTCAAATTTGGTATGCTAACCTGGCTTAGTGGCCCTTGTGTCCCATTTCAAGACAATCGAGCCCACTTCAAAATAAGGATTTGAAGTCCTTTTATCAAAATAATTTTTAGCCATTCCCTAGTGCTTGATTAATGAATCATGGGATATGTCCCTCTTTTCCTAAACTTCTAGAAGTTATACAAGTCTGACCTACATGGGGCCATTTTATTGAATCTCAATTTTTTTGATCAGCTGGAGAGTAGGGATTTCCAAGCTTAGGGGAATCACGACAGACTTTCCATACACCAATTCATATGGAGACATTTTGATCACCTACTTGGGCATGATTCTATCAGCCCATAGTGCCATATTAAGCACTTTGTGCCACTCTTTCTGATGATTAGCCCCTATCCTTTTGATGAGTCTTATCAAGTTCTTGTTGGTTGATTCTGCCAGACCATTACTTTGATGATAATAGTTAGATGAAGTTTTCAGATATATTCCATGTCTCAAGGCAAAGTCAGATACTTTAGACCCCAAGAATGCATTAGCATTATCTGAAATGATGGTACAAGGCACCCCAAAGTGAGTAGTGATATCCCCTAGAAAATCTAGGATCACATTCTCTATTGCTTCTTTAAGTGGGACTGCTTCGATCCATCTAGTGAAATAGTTTATGGCAGTCAATATCCATTTGTGACCCATGCTAGACACTAGATTTATCATCCCAATGAAGTCAAGACCCCATTGAGCAAAAGGCTCATCCACAACTACAGGACTCAGTGGCATGGCTGCGGTCCTCCGCATCCCCACATAATATTGGTAGGATTGACATTTTCGAACTAGTTGATAACAATCTACAAATAAAGTAGGGCAAAAATATCCTGCCTCACTTATCTTTATGGCTATGGTCTTTGCAAAAAAATGTCCTCTTGATGTTCCATAATGCATTTCATGTAGTATTCTTTTGGCTTCAGCCTGTTCTACACATCTTAACAATTTCCCATCAGAATTTCTTTTGAAAAGGACTTGTTCAATTAAGACAAAATGAACTCCCTGTATCCTGTAATAACTCCTCTTATTTCAAGGGAGTTCTCTCGGATAAACCCCATTTTTCATAAATTGAATCTTGTTTGTGACCTAGGATTCCTGATCAATCTCTTGTAACTTTAGCACCATCCTTAGCTCTCCTTCTGAATCTGTTCCTTCAGGTAACATCTTTTCTAGCTCTTGAGTTATATATTGGCACAGTCCCCTGCCTTTGACTAGCTTGGTGGGTCTAACCTCTACATCATATTTAAGGATCTTAGTGATCTAATTAGCTCTTTTCTCAGTAATCTCCCCTTCCATGATGTATTCCTTGACACTTGGATGAGCTACAAGTATCATAATTTTATTCTCTGATATCAGATGCCTGAATTTATTGAGGGATTTCACCATGGCAAAGGCTTGTCTTTCCACAAAATTATACCTGGTCTCATAATCTCTGAGAGTTCTTGAGAAAAATGCTATTGGGCACTCCCCCTCTAGCCTATCATTCTTTTGAGTCAGGACAACATCAATACTTGATTCCCCTCCATAGACATACATCATGAAGGGCTTGGAAAAATATGGATTCTTGAGCACTGGGGCTGCTGAGATGGCCTTCTTGACCCCCTCAAAAGCTTGCCTTCCTTCCATAGATCACTTGAAGGCCAGGTCCTTTTTAAGTAAGAGTGTCATTAGTCTAACCAAGCCTACAAAATAGATATGAATTTACTGACAAAATTGATTTTTCCTATAAAGGATTGGACTACCTTTTTATTTACTGGAAGGGGTAAGTCCATTATAGCTGTGATCCTCTCAGGATCTATAGAAACTCCTTCCTTAGATACTATGTGCCCCAGTAGTTTACCTTGAGGTAAAACAAAAATACATTTCTTAGGATTCAATGATATCCCAAAATCCTAACATTTCTTGAAGACTGATTCTAAATGATCATCACCATTTTTTGAGAAAATAGTGAGATCATCCAGATAAACTAGGATGACCTTATTTATTAGCTCACTAAAGGCTATATCCATAGCTCATTGAAAGGTGGCTCCTACATTTGATAAGCCAAATGGCATCTTTGTGTAGGCAAATGTCCCCCATTTGGTAGTGAAAGTAGTCTTATACTGGTCTTCTTCAGTGAGCCAGATCTGATTATACCTAGAGAAACCATCAAGTAAAGAAAACCTCTCTGATCCAACCATAGTTTGTAAAATTTGTTCCATGGAGGGCAAGGGATAGTGGTCTTTTAGAGATGCTCTATTTAGATCCCTAAAATCTACACACAGTCTCACGTCTCCATTCTTTTTCCTAATTGGGACCAGATTTGATACCCAAGTTGAGTGTTTGATTGGGAATATTATCTTTGAATCTAAAAGCTTCTATAACTCATCTACCATTAGAGGCTCAATCCTTGGATTTACTAGCCTCTATTTCTACCTGATGGGTTTGGATCCTTCAGTCAACTCTATTGTATGCTGGATAATGTCTTTGTTGTATCCATGAAGGTCGTCATAGCTCCAAGCTATGACTCTGTCGTATCTCTGACACAATTCAATTAGTTTTTCCTTTTCCTTTTGAGTTGCAAAATTCCCAACCTTTAGTTTCTTCCCAACACTCACCTCTACCTTAGAATAGTCTGCCTCATCTACCTGGAACCTTTTCTTTCCCAGGCTTACATCTTTTGGGTCAAACAAATTTTCTAAGGTGATCAATCCTTTAGGGAGCTTATTAGTCCTTAATTGAATAACCTGATCACCATATGCCTCTTCAATTTTAGTTTGCAACTGATATGCAAACTCATCTGATTGCTATAAGAAAGAGACTACCTGAGCATCATTTTCAAACACTTTCCAATTTTCATCATTGTCTGGGATGGTTGGCCTCACTATAACTTTCACTGACTCATTGTTAACCAATAGGCCAATTATTGGGTTAGACTGTGAGCCAATTTGAGCCATCCTATCAGCCTCAGTGTTTTAACTTCTAGGAATGATTTTAATATTTAAGGCATTGAAATCCTCTATCAAATCTCAAATCCTATGCCTGTAGGATCTCATTCTCACATTCTTGGCCACTGCCTTTTCCCTTATTTACTTCACCACTAATTCTGAATCTCCTTTTACTCTTAGGTTTTTTATCCCCTTTTTCTTGGCTAATAGGAGCCCATGCACTAGAGATTCATATTCTACATCATTATTAGTGCAAGCAAATTAAAATCGGATAGCCCTTAAAATTTTATCACCATTTGGAGCTGTAAGACAGATTCCTGCTCCAGCACCATGTTTACTTTTGGCCCCATCAAAATTTAAAGTCCAGACCTCCAAATCTTGAGCTATAGGTGAGTCTTCACTTATAAAATTTGGGATCACCTGATCCTCATCAAAAATGACATACGTGCCTAAGCTAGTAGAATCATAGTTCCCATACAGGTCGCTATGCATCATAGCCAACAACTGACTGTTTTCTTCTTCTTGATCATGCTCGGTCCAGTCGCCTAGTTCTTCAACAAAATTTCTTTATTCTTTATTTATCATGGCATGATCTACTTCTAATCTTGTTGTTGGCTCATTGGTGATGTGGTCTTTTGACAATGGTTCAGATAGAATCTTCATTTTTGAACCATATCTGGTTCGCAGGATGAGGTGAGACCAGTTAAGAGACATGTATCCTCCTATTTTTGCTATAAACTCTCTAGATAAACATAAACCAAAGATAGGAGGGATATCTATGACAACTATATCCTGGTTGAAAATTATGTTAGGACATGTGTATAACTGCAAGGGGAGTTGTTTTATTCTCCCTATGGTTTACACTATTTTGCCATCTAGCTGCATAACTCCTTTTGCGAGGGGTTCATAATTTATTTTCAAGGCATCAACTATTTGTTCAGGCATCATAGTTGTGCTAGCTCTTGAATCTATCAATGCATTATGTATAAGTTTATTTCCAACTATAAGAGTCAAATAGAAAGGCTTTGGCTTGGATTTACTTGTGCTGCATTGTTCACAAAGGCTATTGTCGTTGGAGGAACCGAATCTTTGATCTTTTCCTTTCCAACAGGTCCTCCCTTGGTAACAGTACCTTTAGGCACTATTTACCCTTATAGAGCTTCTTACAGTAATGTCTTTTGCTCAGGGATAGCCAAGATATCTCATATAAATACTTGTGCTGGAGTCCTCTTTAATTGGTCCACTACATTGACCAGCACCAAAGACTGAGTTTTTGCAAAATATGGATACCTTGTCTTTTCTTGAATTTAGATAGGGATCCCTTAATATTGTACTAGTTGAGGTACTTCTTGTCTAACAATGGCATTCTTTTGCCCCTGAGATGAAGGATTATTCTTGACTTGATCACTTGCAATCTCAGGCTGCTCCACCATTCTCCTCTTCAACCTAGTATAGTAGTTGGATTGCACTACTGGCCTTTAGGAGGTGGATGCTTCATTTAAAAAGACTATTTCTTCATCCTCAACCCATGAGAACAAAGCATGTTCTAGGGATATCTCTTCCTCCTGTTGCAAGGACATTCCTTGCATCTGATTCACTAGAACCGAATTCTGCACGTCAGAAGACTGGTCTGCTTGACTAATATTGGTACTAGCAAACTGGCCATCCATTCTCCTCTGCTCAGCTACCCTTTGCTGTAGGTTGCCCCTAGGACAATCTTTGGGTGTGTGAGAATTATTGCAAGGAAAACACCAAGCATTATTATCATCCACATAATTATTCTGACCCAGAACCATTTCCCTATTTGAGTTGGGGGGAATGGTCTGTGAGGGTGTGGGAATAGTAACTAATTGATTTGCTATTTGATTGTTGGTTTGCCTTGGAGGGCCTTGATACTGGTTTGGTTAGGATGAAAACCTATTCCCTTGATAGCCTTGATAAGGAGGCTTAGGGAAACTATTCTGTTGCCTCTTTATATTAATTAGCTCATTAGAGAATGTCCTTAGCATACTTTTAATATCATCCATCTCAGATGACTGAGCAGGGACTGGCTACTTCATAGATGATGAGGGGTAAGTATACATAGACACAGGGGGGCTGATAACTTTTGGAACCTCTTGAGGTAAAGGCAAGGAGATTTTTGGGAACATAGGCATGGGAGGCCTTGGAGGTAGCTTTTCGGCATCAATTAAATGATTTTTAGCTTTGACTACAAGGTCATAGGCTATCGGCAAAGTGTGTCCTCCCAGTGACTGAATCATGATAGATATATCTAAATTTAAAGCCTTGAGATAGAATTCTATGGCCATACTAGGTGGTGGTTTAACCACAACAAGGATTCTATCCCAAGTTTTCTAGAATTTGGTATTGAAGCTAGTCATGTCCTCTTGTGGTCCCCTCTGAATAGTGATTAATTACTGTAATAGGGAAGAATTATCACCCTTCTCTGTAAATCTTTCAAAAAACACATCTCCAAGTTGGTCCCATGTAGAAATGGTGTTTGGGGTCAAAGACTGATACCATTCTACCACCTTTCCTTTGAATGAGGCTGCTAACAATCTTAAGGCCACATTTTGCTCTGTGACACCATGTATGGCGCAGACATCTGATACATCTTGAAGATGCTCCATGGGTGTCTTTGAGTCTTGCTCACTGAATTTGGGTAGAGATTTTAAAGCATTTCCTGGAATAGGATCCCAAACAGCTGGTGGTGTTGGGAGGATTAAGGGGATACTAGTGTTCCAGCTCGCATAATTTCTTGGAGGGACATTGGCTCCCATGTTCAGTACTAGTAGAAACTAGTTAGCTCTTCTTCTTGGACTAACTACCAAAGGTGGAAAAAGAATACCTAGACTTACAATAGATTGCAATCTAGTGACTAGTCCATAGCTCTAACTCCTCGTAGCTCTCTGGTTCATGCGGTCTTGATAGAAACTTCAAGACTGGTCCCATCGGGCGTGCCAAAAACCGTTGATGCCTTAAAATTGTGATTGATTTTAATCAACAACAATGGGAAGTTTCAAGCTATGGGATGATGCGGCTTGAAACAACCTCCAGATTTTAGAAAAGTTGGTCTCTTCTTTTGTATCATGTATTGGAGAAAAGGGATAAGAGATTAAATAGAAATGCAAATACAGGAATTGAAACCTAACTATGGTGATGCACCTGAGTGTAATCCTAATCCTAACCTAAGCACAGAGAAAATATTATATGATTTAATTACATTTAAGAGTAGATAGGTGCATGATCAATGTAAATGATTGGAATAATAGAAACATAGGCTCACAACAGGGGAGTCTTTTGTTGAGATACAAGAATTTTCAACAAAGGCTTAGTGTTCAATCTTCTTAATAGAACCCTTCAATCACATACGAGGCACAGAAGTCATGCATAGTTATGTAGAACTTCAGATTCTAGAAAATGAGAGACAAAAGTAAATAACATTTCCAATCATAACACTAGCAAATCTACAGCATAGACTACTATGTAAATGACACAGGTAACACCAACCAAGGCATGGAGCTTAAATTTCCTTAATTCATTCAGCCACATAAAGGGCATAGAAACATGCATGATTAAATCAACTTTTACAACTTCAAGAAATCAAGACAAGAGTAAATGATATTACTGGTCAAAATTACAAGAAGTCTAAACTATCAAAAATCTTCCCCCCCTCTTTTTTAGATTTAAAAATCCTTCTTATATAGCCTTAGGTGTCTCCTTTGATTACTCCCCTTTCCCACATGATCTTCTCTGTCCCTTGCTCACAGGGGACAAATAGACGATGCCTTCAATGCTGTAGGGGGTCCAAAAATCTACCAGATGAATTGTTCCATCTACTTGAATTAATTCCAACTAATTTTCCCTCCATTTTGCTTTGTGGCAACAGATACATGGAACACTCCATTATGTTTGAAATGGGAGAGGACACTTAGTCAATTTTCTGAAAATCCTTCAGGCATCGAAAAATGACACTTGGCACTCTCCACCAGGTTTATCGAAGACACGTGGCCCTCTCCCTTTCCTTGGCTATGCTGTAGTTTTATTTGGGACTCATAATGGACTCTTACAGATGGTGACACCTGGTAGCTTCCATGAACTTTGATACTTAGGCAAAATGAACCAGCCCTCTACTTCAAAATTTTGCTGCCTTGCCCGAGGTGTGCAAGAACCAAAATTGTGGTGCTCGACCGAGAGTTTGAATGCATCATAGAGTAAAATTTACTCTACACTTAGCTTATTATGATTTTAATGTAGTTATAGATCTAGAATAATTAGGAAGCAGATGGGAAGGAGATTCTATAATAGTCATCAAATTTTGGCTCTGATGTTTTTGATTCTTTGGACAATAGTGTCAGCATGGGATGGTTGTATCAATGCTACTATCTAGGTTCAATGCTAATGTCATGTACACAATTTATATTGAAATAAGATATGACCACATAAATGCTTTTATATTTTGATTTGCCTTCTCAGATATGGGTTATGGACTGTCACTTCTTGTGAAATGGTAAAACACTAGCTTTCCATCTTCATAGTGACCCTAGGAAAAAATGGGTTAGCGAGCACATGCTATAGAGCTAAATCCAAAGACCCCACTATCATAGGGCACTTCTTACATATCCAATACTCCAGAAGAGGGCCTTAGACTCATGTAGTTCTCCCATGTGCATTAGATTATGTGTGAATTAGATAATATGTGCAAAAAAAGTACAATAATGAGATAGATTGTAACTTGGAAAATTGGGCTCTTGGGCTTCTTCTTTAGTACTTGTTGGATAGATATTTTTTAGAGTAAATTAATTACTTAAGTAGTCATGGGATTAAATACCTTTCATTTAATGGTGAAGCTCCCTTATGTTTATGTCTATTTACATCAAATTATATATAACACTTAGTTATTAAAAAATTATATAGATTATGTGCAAGTTATCTTATTTTTTGGGGTATTAATTTAATAATAGAGTTCATGAACCATAACAAAGTGGTTTTGTAGCAAGTAAGCAACTATTTTAGAGAATGTGTAAAGAAATTTTTGGGAAATTAAGAATGAAAGACTATAACATGTGAGAAGAGAGTAGTTGTACTTCAAAATAAGTAGTTTTATAGATCTTATTGAATCTATACCAATAACTAAACATCCAAAAGATGATAATATTTTTAGAAAAATGACTAAGAAAGATTGAAATTCATATTCAAATTTAAAGACACAAAGTTTACCATTTTAATCTTCACAAATCCACCAAATGATGTTCTGAGACACAAAGTTCCACAAAAAATTTCTTTCTCATTCACTTTGAACCAATTTCATATAAAATAAAAACATATAAACCTAAACACAAAGGTTTAGATTGTTTAAATTCTCTTGCTTCAGTTACAATTGCCATGTAAAAATTACCATCCCTTAAGCATCTAGACCTACACTTATATTTTTACAAAAATAAATGTCAAAATCAAATAGGAAACAATTCCATCAAAACCCATGTGTTGTGCTAAAAAATAAGAACCGTTGAGAGGCATCTTCCTCAAATTTCTCCTATGTGGCATGCAAAAACTAGTTACATGTAGCACTTCTTGGTCTCACTATTTGAATTAAATACAACTACTTTGCATGTCAGGAAACGTTTACTCAAGTATTTACTTTTACAAAATGACTTCAAGTAATGGAGTTTAGCTAAGTTACTTGAGTCTTATAATTTTTCAAAGTAATATAGCTTGGCAAGTAAATCCACTAACTAACCTTACTTAAAGTAATTACCCCTAACAAAGTTAATTTACAAATATAAGGGAATAAAATGGAAAGAAGAAAGAAGAAATTAACATCGTGGACTTTGGATATACACTTCTCTCTATATTTGATATGGTGAGACATCATCAACTGTATTATTGCTTCATCTAGTTTAGCAAGTGATTGACTTTCAGTCTCAAATCTTAGCATTTATCTTTCCAGCCTCTTACTATGAGATTTTATCTTTTCAAGTCTTGGTTCAAGCCTCTTGATTTCATGTTGACATTTGATTAACTCCTTTATAAATTAAGCTATGAAAGGAATTATGGCCTTTTCCATTATTTACTTGATCTACTAATATAACTATTTACATGTCCTTGGAGTGTTATCAGATGAAATGCTAGTGAGACTAAAGAGATAATATTCTAGATTCACCTTTTCATTTTGATCTTCTTCTAAAGTCTTCATTTATTCACACATTGCTTTATGAATATGCATACAAAAATATAGGATATATTGTTCTTGTTTTACTTTCTTTATTGATTCTTCAGGGACAATATTCTTTTCAATCAAAACTTTCTCACTCAAAGTAATTATTTAAATAATTTCTTACTACAACTTAAAAATTCCATTCTCATTATCTATTTCCTTCATTACTATCTTTATCTCTACTAATTTATTTACAATATCACCATGAATACTTGGGACTTTAGGAAATAGCTTCTGGGTAGTTTGATGCATCTTATCCATACATTCATCGATAACTTTAGCCTTATTTCCAATTTCTTCCACCTCAATTATTACTCATTGGCCAATTAAATCTCCTAAAATAATTGATTATTATGGAACAAACCTTACAAATTTAGCTATTACTTCACACAATTTATAATTTTGTTCTTTCAACTTGGCCATAGAAGCCTTCTCCTCATCGAGCTTCTTAGAAAAAGTGTTAATCAAGGTCTGTGTATATTTTTTCAAGACCTTTATGGTAACTTATCCAAGATATATATTTGTAACTATTAAGTCACCTTCAATGACTTCACTTTTATTCATGCCCTATGGAGGGAGTGATACCTCTACAAATTTTTGTCCTGTAGGCTCAATTATCAAATTTGAAGTTACCTTAGTGGTCTTAGGCTTATTTAATTTTTTATCCAAACTCTCTAACAACTATAAATCAATTTATTATAGATTTATCACTTCTCTAGACTCAAGAGTTGTTTGCATTACCAAACAAGAAGAGAAATTCGTACTAGTGAAAGTGTTTGTATGAATCACCATTTGTTACTGGTTATTCCCTACCACTAGTTCTTTAGAAGAAACTTACTATGAATCTAGAATGTTTTGATCCATATTGGGATCAATCTTCTCATTTTTTCCCTTCTCTAATTCCTTCTCTTTCTCTACTTCCTACATTTTATCTTTTTCTAGTTCTATTTCCTTTTCTTTCTCTTTCACTTTCTCTATCACTACTTCCTTCTCCTTTATTTTCTCTACCACTTTCTCTGTAACTACCTCTACGTATGCTACCTTATCTTCAATCTTTTCTAACTCTTTTGCTACTTCTGTAGCCTCATTCTCAAGTTCAAATTCTTCCTTTTAGTTTTATTGTGGTGCCTCTTGAGATGGGATCACTTCTTTAGCAATTACCAATTCTAGCTCATTTTCAGTGGTGGGTTGCTCTTTTGAAGGAGGTAAAGGTGGAGAAGTAGGTGGGGAAGATGGAGGAGGAGGAACATCAATAGTTTCCTTTTGAATGGTTTTATTAGAATGATTGATGCCATGAGACTTTAGATGTGGCATAAGTATTTATGGATCTATGGTAGGTGTAGTGGAAGTGGGAATGGTAGGAGTAGTGGTAATAGTAAGAGACCAAAGGAGGTGTGGAGATAACTAGTTGAATTGGATCTTTATATTTTATTATAGAGTAGGATTCATCAACATTTTTCTTTAAATTCAACTTCTTCATAGCTCCCTGACTAGTTTCTCCCTATAGTATTTATTTTCTCTTTTGACTTATTCCAGTAGTCTCAATCATCAAATGCTTCATGAAATATCCTTTGTTAAGAAGCCATGTAAAATTCATGACCAAAACCATTGAATTTCTATCTAAAATAGTTTTAACTTGTTTCTTACCAAAAATAATTTCTAGAAGTGGGGTGTTATCCCTTCTTATTACATAGTAGGCATCACTAGTTACAATTTCATCATCCTCCATATCCTTAAAAATTGTGGCTAGATCAAAAGTATGAATTTGCTTGATAGTTAACCTACTATTGTCCCTTTTTCTCACATAAAACTCATCCCTGCTGTCAATCTAATAGTCTTCAAGCATAAGAATATGCACATACTCAAGATAAATTGTATTTTGGGCCACACCTTTGTAATCAAAATTGGCCCTAGCTTCAAAATGTGTTTGATTGTAATTGTGGTACATCTCCTTTTCTATATTTTTGGACTTTTAAATGATTAGACAATGGTAATGAACAATAACAAAAGGAAAATTAATAATAATATAGTGAATCTTTGACTATAAGTCATGTAATGTAACAAGATACCTACATAACTCCATAAGAATCCACTTATCATTGGGGTATCTTGGTAATTTTATTGGTGTGCCTAAGAAACCACAAAATTTGATGTATGTGAAGTTGAGGAAGTGAATGAAAATGCACCAAAACTAGGAAACTACATCCCATGCTACATCAAATACTCTCTTGTGTTTTAGAGCTACACTCAACTTGCAAATGATTTCATAGAAGAATCCATCATTCATTATTTATAATGCTTGTGGTACTCAAAAAGAAAAAATTGAGAATAATATTCATATATTAGCTTAGTTTCTAGCATCCCTTTTGTATTTATCCTAGAAAAGGCTCCATTTGAACCTACAACATATACTAGATATGAGGTCATCTTAAATTCAAAAGTCTGTAACCTGGCCCACTCAATCATTGCAGAACTCCTATTGACATCAATTTCTCTAATGTAAGCATACATCCAAGTTGAAAATCACTTGACATTATTTTCTCCATTGATTCTGCATAACACCTAAGTAATGTCATCTACTTCTTGAACCAAGTTTTATCTTACTATCTACTTTAGAAATCTTGAACCTTGTTTAGTTTTCTTTAGGTAGTTTATGTTCATTATTTTAATGCAATCTTCTATCTTCTTTTCCTAGACTTTTATCTTTTTCCATTTTCACATCTAAGATTTTAGATGTTGTTGGGATATTTAAACAATAGTTGAAATATTGAACATCTAACCTTACCAATACATTTCCAGAAGTATCTTTGATTGTCCTAGTGAAGGAATCATAGTATTTGGCACATGCTAAGACAAACTTAGGAAGTTGAGATAAGCTTGGAAAAGTTATATCTTGCAAAATCCCACTATTAGTCATTGCCTACATGCATGGAGTCTTAGATACAACTTTTGATATTTCCAATAACTTAGTTATTGACACATGTCCCATATCTATATCACTTATTTTAATTAACTTTTAAGTGATATAAGATTCAATAAGGTACCCTTTTTTTTCATAATTCATCTTTGGATCTTGTGATTTGGCTCTCTTAGCTTTTTTTTTTACCTTTCTTACTTGGCCCAGGGATTTCTTCAAGTGCTAACTCACGGACTTGTTCAATTAAATTTATTGTTTCTTCTACTTATACTCCATCTATTTCTTCTTTTAATCCTTCTAACCTTGAAATTTTCTCTATTTCACTCTTGAAAAACTTGACAAGTGCTCTTGAAAGTTATGTGATTATTCCTATTGGTTTAGAAAAACTTGAAGAAATGAGTTGAGTTGTTGTCTCAAATAATAACTCTAAACCAACTTTAGGTTTCAAGTAGTATAAAGTCTTAAAAATCCCAAGTAACTCATAATAATAAATAGGATATCACAACCCCAGGTGATTTAGATGATCTTTAAATCTCATGCATTCAAAAATTTGGGTAAGTAATAAATAATAGACATGGATAACTTTGGGTTTATCTCAACTAGTTACTTAAGTTTGGGACTCCAAGTAAGTAGTGAGTCATGACGAATCTAGGTATCTTAAGGGTAGCTACTTTAGGTTTATTTAGGCAAGTAACTCAAATTAGAAAACCCAAAGTAGAAGTAATGAGTAATTATAATTTTGGGTTCTACTTGGGTAGTTCTATGGGTTTATCAAGGTTCCAGATTTTAGATTTACTAATGCAAGAAACTTGGGTTGAAAAACCAATAGAAATAGAAGTAATGAGTAGTTGTGAGTTTGAGAAAGCAATAGGTTAAGGAAAACCTAGGTTGGGAAGACACTTTGAGAGTCTAAGGTCTTTAGAGGTGAGTAATTTGTGCTTAAGAACTTGAGTAAGCAGTAATGGAGAATCTAGGTTTCTTGTCTAGTTTTAATAGTTAGGTTTTTAATCTAGGGCTCAATATTTGTAGTATTTTGAGGGGTTTTTTCACACACTTAGTGTTTATGAATTCTTATATGGTTTTACAACACTATTCAAACATGTAAAAGTAACAAATAGATGCAATCAAAATGAGCATCGATAGTAGAATATTCATTGTGACGAATAAAAATTACCAAAGAAAAATGAGA
The DNA here is from genome assembly GCA_037957365.1 of Torreya grandis. Lineage (NCBI taxonomy): Eukaryota > Viridiplantae > Streptophyta > Pinopsida > Cupressales > Taxaceae > Torreya > Torreya grandis. Next base: position 3,129,905 of record JARHVA010000713.1, on the reverse strand, counting down.
ATAAAATGATTAGGATAGAGGCATAAAAACAAAAGAATAAGATCTAAGTACCTTAAATGCAAATGGGTCATGAAGAGTTGGATAAAAAATACTCCAAAATATCAAATAACATATCTGAGGGTTTATAGGTGTGATAGCTTGGTCAAACAACTCAAATTCTAGGTGGGAAATGAAGTGGAATTCATTGATATTTATATTTGATAATGCATTAATGACATGTGTGAAGGATCCACATAAGCCCTTGGCTTTTCATCAAGTTTCTCAGACTGCTTTACTTAAATTTTCTTTTGGGAGTTAAACATCTTCACAATCCTTAGTTGGTCTTGACTAGTGAGTACTTTGGGTTCATAAACCTCTGTTACTTTTACTTGTGGCTTTGGGTAAGTAAAGTTACTTTAAAAACCTAGTTTGCTTTATGTAGTGTTTGGTGGGTTGTCAGGACTACTTTACTTAGATTTTGATGTGAAGTAAAGCTATTTGGTAATTCTAGTTTGAACTAGATAATGCAACTCAGACTTGTGGGACTACTTTAATTCTTATTTAATAAGTTAAGTAGCTTGGAGAACTCGAGTTGTATTGGAAATGAACCCAAACACTATTTTTTTGATCTTCTAGGAAATATGAGTAAATGGGTTTTTAAGTGATGGAATTAAGGAGATGTTTTTAACCTTATAGAACAATTTTGAAGTAATTGGGAAAAGAAAGCAATGAAAACAAAAACTACCAAAGACTAAGACTTTATTTAAGCAATTGGTTTAATAAGGACAACTAAATCACATAAGATAAAATACAAAATTTTAAATAGGGGTAACCCAAAATTTCTAAGCGTGAAATTTTAGGGATACTAGCTAGCTCTGATTAGGGACATCTTTGTTTCTATTAGGAAGAAATTAAAAAGGATGAGATCCTAGTATCTATGGTTTTGAATCTTGTCTATTAGGTATGGAGTCTTTGCAAAAACTCAATCACAAAAAACTACAAAACAAATAAACAAATAGAAAAGCAAAAAAAATTAAATAAAATAAAGACTAAAAACTTTATTTATATACATACAGGTGTTACCCTACTACTCAATTCTTGTATATCTTTAAGTACTACCCATTGAATGGTAGTGGCAATTCAATTCCATCCTGATAAGCTAGGATGAAGCTATCTCTTCTAGAAATCTTTTGTATAGTAAAAGTCCCTTTCCATAGGGAGTCAAACTTGCCATGCTTCCCTTTTTATTCATTTTGTTTATCCTTCAAGATGACTAGGTCACCAAATTCAAACTATCTATCTTGAGCCTTATTATCAAATATCTTCTTCACTTTCATTTGATGATCGGTCAGTCAGTCAGTCAACAAATCAAATACAAATCTCTTACATCTCAGTGAGAAACATGATCCTATTATCAAGTGAATCTTGATAAGTTACATCTTTAATAGCTTTGGATAATTTCAAAGTAGGAAACTCTATGGTGATTGGTGTTTCAACATTTATTCCATATAACAACAAAAAAGGTGACATACAAATGGCTTTCTTTGGAGTGATTCTATCAACCCACAGTGCATCAAAAAACTTTTTGTGCTAGGTATGTTGATTATTATCCACTAACTTATGAATGATGGTCATCAAGTTCTTATTACTTGATTCAACTATTTCCTTGAGGATAGTGGTTTGAAGCATGAACCAAGTCTATTCCATATGAGTAACATAAATCATTTAGTTCTAATGAAGAAAAATTGGCTCCATTATCTATTACTATCTTATGTGGGACACCAAACTTTAGAAGTGGCATGCTTGACATGAATGGTTTCTACCCACTTACTGAAGTAATTAATTAAAGTTAAAACATAGTAATGTCTGACACACAAAGAAGGATTTAGCATGCCAATAAAATCCATTCCCCACTGCTGGAATAGTTCACTGATTATAACTAGTTTTAATGGCAATGCTAACAACTTTACAAGTCTCACAAAGTGTTGACATGCTTAACACTTAGCAACCTAATGATAAGTATCTTGGAAAAGGGTAGGCCAAAAGTACCTTGCTTATAAAATTTTGTGTGCCTATCATGACTCTCACTGAGAAGTGACCACCACATGCTTTATCATGGTACTACTCCATTAATTTCATTTTTTATCTTTGTCCACATAATAAAGGAATACACCATCAATTAATCTTTTGTAAAAACCATTATCACAAAGGACATAATCCTTTGACTTCAGCTTGATGGTACATTTTTCATTATGTGTCAGATCAACTAGACATTATCCATAAGTCAGGAAGTAAGCAATATTACTGTACCATTCATCCATAAGATCAACAAAGAGCACCATAGGCAAATATCCATCTAATTTTGCTTGGAGTGAAGGTGAAACCATCTCTATGTCATCAGGTTTTCTCTTTATCATCAATTGGCACAAGCCTCTCCCTCTCACTAACTTCATTAGTTTGATATCAAGATCAAACTCTTACACCTTAGCTACCCAGGTGTCTCTTAGAAATCCCATTTATTGCTATGTTAGAATTAATTTGACTTTAATGTCAAGTAGATAGACTTTAGTATGTGAAGATAAAATGTAGTACCTAAAAACTTTGCATGCTTTGACTATAATAAAGGCATGTTTCTCCATCTATGAATACTTTAACTTAGATATTTTCAATGGCTAGCTCATGAAAGCTATTAGGGATTCAATACCCTCATCAGTCTTTTGTAAGAGTATCACTGACATAGTGTTCTCATAAGAATAACAATAAATAATGAATTCTATATTAAAATTCGAAGAAACTAGAACTAGAGCTTTAGCTATAGCTTATTTAATCCTTTCAAATGTCAACTTGCCTCCAGTATGCTATTTGAAGTCTTGCCTCTTTTTCATCATATAAGAGATGTGGTGAGTCAACTCAGCAAAATCAGGAATAAAGCTTATGAGAAAATTAACCTTACCAAAGATTGAATGCACTCCTTTCTTAGACGTAAGCATAGGTAAACTCTAAATATATTTGAATCATTATAAATCAATATTTGTCCCCTCCTTTGAGACTATGTGACCAATAAGTTTTCCTTTATTCATAGAAAATATTGATTTCTTGGGATTCAAAAAAATCCCATGTCTCTTACTCTAGATGAGTACTTATTCTAGATCATCTAGATGATTACCTCTCTTTTTGGCAAAGACTCTCAAGTCATCCAAGTATAACATAATAATCTTATTCTTTAGATGAGAAAATTCTAGATCCATTACTCTCTAAAATGTTTCTCTAGCATTGATAATTTTAAAAGGCATCTTTTGATAAGCAAATGTCCTTTATGGCATTATGAAAGCTGTTTTGTATTGATCTTCTTCTACCACTTTTATTTGATTGTATCTTAAAAATCCATCTAACATGGATAGCATCTCTCAACCTGTAACTACTTGAAATGTGTGATCCATAATGGGAAATGGATAATTATCTTTCAGAGAGTCTTGATTTAGATTGTGGAATCAACACATAAGTGTATTTCTCTATTTTTATTTCTCACTTAGACAATGTTAGCTAAACATTTTGAATGGTAAATTAGATATATGATCTTAGCATCAAGAAGCTTATGTATTTCAACATAGATAGTGCTTGAGATGGCTGGGTTGTGGTGTCATAGCTTTTGCTTGAAAGACTTTACTTCTAGTTGAAGTGGAATATAGTGCTACACCTCATCTAGCTGGAAGGTCTTCAAGTCTTTATAGGACCAAGCAAACACATCAATGTATATTTTGAGAAGTTCAATGAATACTTATTTTTCTTCTTGAGAGTAACATTTACCAATGTTAACCATCCTAAGATCTTCTTCACTACCTAGATTAATCTACTGTACTTTTGAAGAGGAACTATCACCATATTCTTTCTTTTTCTTCAAAAATTGATCATGCTTGTCAAAGATTTCTTCTAAAAAAACTAACCCTTTAGAAATTTTATTTCCCTTTAATTAAATTGTATCTTGACTATTAGTAAGCTTAGGGTTAGTGATACCTATTATCATTTGGTGTGCAAATTAACTACTTCATTCAGAGTATAGTTATTAAAAGTTATCTTACTACCCAAATAATGTAGCTATTTGCTTGTCATCATTGAAAACTTGCAATTGGTTGATATTATCTAGGACCTTTGGATGGTAGAAAATATGTACTTTTTAGTTATTAAAAAAGTGTTGGCTATTGATCTGACCTAAGTAGAGATGTAATAACTACAAGTGAATCAACTCTAGAGTTCTAATAATGAGGAACTAAGTTGATTGAGAAAGTTGTAAAGTCAAGTGTTATACTTAGAACTTGATCATGGCAGTGCCTCATCTTGTCTTACTTCACTTGATATTGACCATAAATTTATCTTACTATTAATTCAACATCACCTTATGCTTTTAAGAGTCTTACTCCTTTTTATTTTGCTTGTTTAAGTCCTAACAAAAGTGCCTCATATTCTACTATGTCGTTAGTATTTTCAAACATGATTTTATAAGATTAGGGAAATATTTTACCATTAAGTGATATCAATACTACCCCAACACCTAAAATAAAAAAATTATAGTTGCCATCAAACTCTAAAGTCTATATATTATCTTATCTTCTTCTACTTCCTCTGATCCTTGTATCTCTTTGCCCAATTTAAGGTAGTAGACCCCATGGTCTAATTTTTTAAAAAGAATCTATGACCTTGGGTCATCAGACTTAGAAACTATATACTTGGACTTATTTTTAGGTTCATGATTTTGATTTAATCCTTTGATTGTAATGTGAAAACATGACTAATCCATCTTGAATTCTCCACCCATATCCTTGAAAAAGTTTAGACTTAGCAACATTACTTAAGAGATAGGAATATCTGCAACCAAAATTATCATTTTAAGTCTTTCATCTGGGAAAGATACTAGGACAGCTTGGGCATCTTTGATCTATCCAATTTGGATAACTTGTCTCTTTATTGAGTAACATATACATATTGTTTTAGTCAAAGTGAGGTCGAGGGCATCAGTTACTTTAGCTAGCATAACATTATCTGAAGCTCTAGTGTCCAAGATATAATTACTTAACTTGAACCCATTGATTAAGAGAGAGATATAGAATGGCTCTATCCTTTTGGATGTGGAAGTAGACGTGAGAGAAGAAATTATAACATTGTTCTAGGAAGGAAATAAAATAGGAGTAGGTAAGATACCTTTAGAGGAATTGGGTGAACTATTTGACCCTTTACTTTGAACATGCTTGACCAGTATATTCAGTTGATTTGGATAAGACCTTAAATATTTAGCTTTTGACATTTAAATTTTGGTTTTATTTATGTGATCAATTATGTCAAAAGAGGGGATGGATGTTGATAGAGTAGGATTAGTTTCATTAGTATGAGTTACTGGCTTATGATTTTGAGAAGAAAAAGATACATACTTATCTTTTGGAGCTAGAGAAGAAGGTAGAGGACTACCTCTTTTAAGAATGCTTACATCTAATCTAGAGTCTCCTTTATCTTGTTATTTGGAAGGTTTTTCACTATATTTATAAGTCTATGACCTTGTAAACACTACAAAAGATAGAACATCATCTTCTTTAAATGCTTCTTCATAATCACTTTCTAATTTATATTCAGGATATCCTATGTTGGAGTCACCAATACGATCTACAAATTCATCTTCATCAACAAGACTTTGATGAGTATCATCAGTCATCTAATCTTCTTCATTCATCTCAGCATGATTTTTGAAAGCATATTAAATTACCAATCTTTGTGTAGGACCAACAATGCAGTTCATATTATGATTATTAAAATTATGTGCAAGTGTGTTACTAGTAGGAACAACATGAGTACCTTGAGAAATTTGTATTTTGATTTGTATCAAGTCATTATCCAACTTTTATAATAGGGGATTAGCATTGTTTGATGTGATTGAAGTAGAAGAGTCACCCTTAGAAGTTGTCTTCTTGATATTTCTAACCATTTTCAAGTCATATTCAACCTCTGTAGTAATATTTGGAACTACTATTAAATTAGTTAGATGTGCTTGACATATCTGATAGCTAACCTCTAGTAACTGGGCATTGATGAAGAAACATTTTTGATTATCTCCAATGGGAAATACAACTTGAATAATTTTATAGAGTAATCTATTAAACTTGGTAATGAAATCTTGTATGTGATCATGTGGTTCCTTCTTGAGATGAGTTAGTTGGGTAAGCAATCTATGTGAATATTCTATAGCTTTGAATCTCTTTTCAAACTACTCATTCATGATATCCTAGTTAACTATAGTGTGAGGAGCCAAATGGTAGAACCATTCTGTAGCTAAATCATGCAAGGTCTCAATGAAAATTCTAATTGAGACATCTTCATGCTCAATGTTAATTACTTCACAAGATATAAATAAAGAAGCCAAGTGCTCATCAGGATTTTATTTTCCATCACTCATGAACTTTGGAAAATTCTTTCTCGACCCCTTTAGCAAGTCATGGAGAGGAGGAGTCAAATTGAGAGGACCAATCACTGCTCCTTAAGGGGTAGGAAGTGGTTTCATAATTCTTTTAAGAATAAGTAATTGAGGATTGGTAGATTGAATTATTCTTGCAGAATTGTGCTATAGCCAATTCATAAAAGTTTGTGCTTATCTCATAGGTGAGACACTAGCTCTTTGTGTTATGGGTTGAAAAAGAAAGCTGAAATTGAATCACTCTTGTAACTCAAAGAAATCATCAGTTTAGTCTTGGGATCTCCTTACTCTGGTAAAAGATTGGTTTAACAGTTTAAAGTGCAAAAGCTCTTCTGAGGATTACTCAAGCAATTTGGTTTGTAAAAGACTTAGGTGGTGGTTACTTGACATGCCGTGAGTTCAAGATAAATAAGGTGATAAATAAAATGTATCTTTTAGGCATGCAATATTTCAACAAAAAATAAGGTGTCTATTTTTAGAAAGTATAGTTAACTTAAGCAGGGATGCACTTTACTTAGAGGTGTGTAACTTAATTTACATAATTTTTTTAGATGAATGATTTTAAAATCATACAAAGTTTAGAAAATTGAACCTTAATTGTGCCTATCTCAACTTGGAGGAGTAATCTATTTTTAGATTTTGGGAGTTTAGTTTTTCGTTCCCTAGTGGAGTCACTAGAAACTATTGGCTAGATATTTTATAGACTAACAAAAGTACCTAGGCAGTCATGAGATTAAATCCCCTTAATTTAATGATGAAGCTCCTGTATGTTTATGTATATTTATTTAAAATTATCTATAGCTCTTAGTTATTCACAAATTATTAAGATTATGTGCAAGTTATCTTATTATGGGGGTATTACTTTAATCATAGCGTTTATGAACCATAATAAGGGTATTTTGTAGCAAGTAAGCAGCTATTTTAGAGAGTGTGTAAAGAAATTTTTGGGAAATTTAAAATAAAAAAACTATAACATGTGAGAAGAGAGAAGTTGTACTTCACAATAAGTAGTTTTACAAATCTTATTAAATCTGTATAAGTAAATAAATATCCAAAAGATGATAATATTTTCAGAAAATGACTAAGAAAGACTAGAATTCACATTCAAATTTAAAGATAACATAAATTTTACCATTTTGATCTTCACAAATCCACCAAATGATCTTCTAAGATGCAAAGTTCCATAGAACACAACTTATTTCTCATTCACGTTGAACCAATTTCATACATAATAAAAACTTATAATCCTAAACACAATGTTTTAGATTGCTTAAATTCTATTGATTAAGTTATAATTTATATGTAAAAATTATCATCCCTTAGGCACGTAGGCCTTCACTTATATTCATACAAAAATAGATTTCAAAATCAAATAGGAAATGAATTTTTTGAAACCCATGTGTTATGCTAAAAACTAGGAATTATTGAAAGACATCTTCCTCAAATTTCTCCTATGTGGAATGCAACAACTAGTGACATGTAGCACTTCTTGGTCTCACTATTTGGATTGAACATAACTAATTTACATGTCGGGAAACATTCACTCAAGTAATTTGATTTTAGAAAATGATTTCAAGTAATGGTGTTTAGCCAAGTTACTTGAGTCTTAAAATTTTACAAAGTAATATAAGTTGATAAGTAACTCCACTAAATGACTTTACATAAATTAATCACCCATAGCAAAATTACTTTACAAATAAAATGGAAGAAAATGGAAAGAAGAAAGAAGAAATTACTGGGAAGAAGAGTAACAACAATTATTCCACATCATGGACTTTGTATCTACACTTCTCTCAGTATTTGATATGCTAAGACATCATCAATTTTATTGTTGCATCATCTTGTTTAGCAAGTAATTTCCTTTTAGTCTCAAATCCTAGAATTTCTCTTTCCAACCTCTTACTATGAGATTTCATCTTTTCAAGTCTTGGTTCAAGCCTCTTGATTTCATGTTGATATTTGATTAACTCCTTTATAGATTTAGCTATGAAAATATTTGTTGTCTTTTCCATTATTTGCTTGAACTGCTAATATAACTATGTATATGTCCTTTGAGTGTTATCAGACCAAATGTTAGTGAGACCAAAGAGACAATCTTCTAGACTCACCTTTTCATTGCAAGCTTCTTCTTCTAAAGTCTTCATTTCTTCACACATTACGTCAAGAATATGCATGCAAAAATATAGGAGATATTCTTATTGTTTTAATTTCTTTATTGATCCTTCAAAGATAATCTTCTCTTCAATCAAAACATTCTCACTCAAAGTACTTATTATTTTTAGACTCTCTTACTACAACTTGAAAATTCCATTCTAATTCTCTATTTCCTTCATTATTGCCTTCATCTCTGCTAATTTATTTACAATATCAAAAAGAATACCTAGGAATTCAAGAAAGAGCTTCTAGGTAGTTTGATGCATCTTCTCCATCCCTTCATCAATGACTTTAGCCTTATCTCCAATTTTTTCCATGTTAGTTATTACTTGCTGTCCAATTGAATCTCCTAAAACAATTAATTATTGTGGAATAGACCTTGCAACATTAGTAATTATTTCACATAATTTGGAATTTTGTTCTTTCAACTTGGCTTTGGTAGCCTTATCCTCATCGATCTTCTTAAAAAGAGTGTCAATCAAGGTTTGTGTATCCTATTTCAATCCCTCTATGGTAACTTCTCCAAGATATATCTTTATAACTATTAAGTCACCTTTAGTGATCTCACTTTTATTCATGCCCTGTGGAGGGACTGATACCTCTACAAATTTATATCATGTAGGCTCAATTATCAATTTTAAAGTTATCTTCATGGTTTTAGACTTATTTCCTTTTCTATCCAAAATATTCAATAGTTACAAATCAATTTCTTCTAGATTTATCACTTCTCTAAACTCGAGAGTTGTTTGCATTACCAACCAAGAAGATAAATCCATACTAGTGGAAGTGTCTGTATGAATCACCATCTATTGCTAGTTATTCCTTACCACTAGTTCTTGAGAAATAACTTCCTATGAATCTAGAATTTTGTAAGCCATATTGGGAGAAACGTGTTCATATTTTCCCTTCTCTACTTCCTTTTCTTTCTCTACTTCTTGCATTTTATCTTTCTTTGGTTCTATTTCCTTTTCTTTCTCTTTCACTTTCTCTATTATTTCTTCCTTCTCCTTTATTTTTTCTACCACTTTATCTAAAATTGCCTCTACCTTTGATACCTTGTATTCCCCCCTTTCTAACTCTTTTTCTACTTATATATCCTCCTTCTTAGGTTCAACTACTTCCTTTTGCTTTTCTTGTGGTGACTCTTGAGATGGGGTCACTTCTTTGGCAGTTACCTATTCTAGCTCATTTTTAGTGGTGGGTTGATCTTCTAAAGGAGATGAAGGTGGAGAAGTAGGTGGGGAGGATGAAGGAGGAGGAGGAACATCAGTTTCCTTATGAATGGGTTTATTATAAGGCTTGAAGCCATGAGACTTTGGAGGTGGCATAATTATCAATGCATCTGTGGTAGGTGTAGTGGAAGTGGGAATATTAGGAGTATTGGTAATAGTAGAAGAGACCAAAGGAGGTGTGAATACAACTAACTGAATTAGATATTTGTCTTTTACTATAGATTAGGGGTCATCAACATTTTTATTTAACTTCAACTTGTTCATGGGTCCTTAGATGTTTTCTCCCTGAACTATTTCTTTTCTCTTTTGACTTATTCTAGTAGTCTCAATCATCAACTGCTTCATGTAATATCCTTTGTTAAGGAGCCTTGTATAATTCATGGCCAAAACCATTGAAGTTATATCTAAAATATTTTAAACTTATTTCTTACCAAAAACAATTTTTAGAAGTGGGGCATTATCCTTTCCTGCTACATAGTAGGCATCACTGGTTACAATTCTATCATCCTCCATGTCCTCGAGCATTATGGATAGATCAAAAGTATGATTTTTTTTGATAGTGAACCTATTATTGACCCTTATTCTCACATCAAACTTATCTTTGTAATCAATATAATAGTCTTCAAGCATAGGAATATGCATATACTCAAGAGAAATTTTATTTTAGGCCACATCTTTGTAATCAAAATTGTCCCTAGCTTCAAAATGTGTCTGAAAGTAATTATGGTATATCTCCTTTTATATATTTTTGTCCTTGTAAATGATCAGATAGTGGTAATGAAAAATAATAATAGGAAAATTAATAGTGGGATGGTAAACCTTTGACTACAAGTCATGTAATTCAACAAGCTGCCTACACAACTACTTAAGAATCTACTTGTCACTGGGGTATCTTGGAAATTTAATTGGTGTGCTTGACAAAAAACCAATTCTGATGTATGTGAAGTTGAAGAACTAAATGAAAATACACCCAAATTGGTAAAATGTATCCCATACTACATTAGATACTTTCTTATGCTTTAGAGCTACATTCAACTTACAAATTATTTCATAAAAGAATCCATCATTCACTATCTTATAATGCTTGTAGTACTTAGAAAGAACTAATTGAAGATAATATTTATATATTGGCTCAATTTATAGCATCCCTTTTGTATTTATCCTAGAAAAGGCTCCATTTGAAGCTACAACATATACTAGATATGAGGTCATCTTAAAGTCAAAAGTTTGTAATACATTGCTCAACTATTGTTACATGTTGTCACTTATCAGCCTAGCCCACTCAATCATTGCATAACTCCTATTGACATTAATGTCTCTAATCTATACATCCATCCAAGTTTAAAATCACTTAGAATTCTTTTTTTCATTGATTATACATAACATGGAGTAATGTCATCTACTTCTTGAGCCAAGTCTGATCTCACTATCTACTTTGTAAATATTGAAGCTTGTTTAGCTTTTTTCAGGTGGTTTATGTTCATTATTTTAATGCACTTCACTATCTTATTTTCCCATTAAATTTTATATTTTTCCATTGTCACATATAGGATTTTAGATGTTGCTAGGATATTTAAACAATAGTTAAAATATTAAACATATAACCTTATTACTACATTGACAGAAGTATCTTTGATTGTCCTAGTGAGGGAATCATAGTATTTGGCACATTCTAGGTCAAACTTAGGAAGTTAAGCTGAGCTTGGGAAAACTAGAGCTTACAAAATCCCACTATTAGTCATTTCTTGCATGAGTGGAGTCTTGGTTATATCTTTTGATCTTTCCAATAACTTAGTTACTGACACATATCCCATATTTGTATCACTTATTTCAATTAACTTTGAAGTGATGAAAGATTTAATAGGGTACCTTTTATATTCATAATTCATCTTTGGCTCTCTTAGATTTTGTTTTACCCTTTCTACTTGGCCTAAGGATTTCTTCAAGTGCTTATTTAAGGACTTATTCAATTAAAGTTGATATTTCTTGTTCTTCTACTCCAACTATTTCTTCCTCTGATCCTTTTGAACCTAAAATTTTATTTATTTTACTCTAGAAAAACTTGACAAGTTTTCTTGAAATTTTTGTGATTGTCCCTGTTGGTTTAGAAAAAGTTGAAGAGATGAGTCAAGTTGTTGTTTCAAATAATACCTCTAAACTAGCTTTAGGTTTCAAATAGTAGAAAGTATTGAAAACCCTAAGTAAATCATAATAATAAATAGGGTATCACAACCTTGGGTTAGTCTAGATGATCTTCAAATCTCAAGCATTTATAAATCTAGGTAAGTAATAAGTAATAGGCATGGACAACTTTGGGTTTCTCTTAGCTTGTGACTTTGGGTTTATCTTGAATAGTTACTTGAGGTTGGGACTCTAAGTAAGCAGTGAGTCATGAAGAATCTAGGTCTCTTGAAAGAAGCTACTTTGAGTTTATTTAGCTAACTCAAGTTGGGAAACCCAAAGTAGAAATAGTGAGCAATTACAATTCTGGGTTCTACTTGGGTAGTTCTACGGGTTTCTCAAGGGTCCAAACTTTGGATTTACTAATGCACACAACTTAGGTTGAAAAACCCACAAAAGTAGAAGTAATGAGTAGTCATGAGTCTAGAAAAGCAATAGGCTAAGGAAAACCTTAGTTGGTAAGATAATTTTAGAATCTTAGGTTTCTTGAGGTTAATAACTTGTGCTTGAGAACCCAAGTAAGTAAATAGTAATGGGGAACCTAGGTTTCTCATCGAGTTTCAATAGTTAGGTTTTAAATCTAGGGCTCAATCTTTACAGTATTTTGAGGTATTTTTTCACATACTTAGTGGTTTATTAATTCTTATAAGGTTTTTACAACACTATTCAAGCATGTAAAAGTAAAAAATAGATGCAAGAAAAATGAGAACAAATAGTAGAATCTTCATGGTGGTGAATAAAAATTACCAAAGAAAAATGAAAAGAAAAAAATCAGGATGGAGGCATAAAAATAAAAGAATAAGATATAAGTACCTTAAATACAAATGGGTCATGAAGAATTCGATCAAAAATCACTCCAAAAAATTTAATAACATAGCTCAGAGTTTGTAGGTGTAGCAACTTGGTCAAACAACTTGAATTCTAGGTGGGAAATGGGTGGAATTCATTTATATTTATATTTGTTAATGCATTAATGACATGTAGTGGACACATGTGAAGGAACCACATAAGACCTTGGATTTTTATTGGGTTTCTAAGACTAATTCACTTAATTTTTCTTTTGGGAGTTAATTGTCTTCGTAATCCTGAGTTGGTCTCAACTAGTGAGTATTTTGGGTTTGTGAACCTCTGTTACTTTTACTTTTGGCTTTGGTTAAGTAAAGTTAATTTAAAAACCCAGTTTGATTTATGTAGTGTTTGGTGGGTTTTTGAGATTACTTAGATTTTGATGCGAAGTAAAGCTATTTGGTAATTTTAGTTTGAACTAGATAGTGCAACTTGGACTTGCGGGACTAATTTTATTCTTGTTTAATAATTTAATTATCTTGGAGAACCTGAGTTGTATTGGAAATGAACCCAAACACTTAGCATTTTTGATCTTTTGATAAATATGAATAAATGGGTTTTTTAGTGATGGATTTAGGTAAATGTTTTCAACATTTTAGAGTAATTTTGAAGCAATTAGGAAAAGAAAGCAATCAAAACAAAAAATACCAAAGATTAGTACTTTATTTAGGGGATTGGCTTAATAAGGACAACTGACTCACAAAGACAAAATGTAAAATTTTAAATAGGGGTAACCCAAAATTTCTAAGTGTGAAATTTTTGGGACACTAGTACTTTAAACTTGTAGATGTGCAATCTATATGAGTGGTATGAAAATAGGAATAAATAAGGAAGATTTATTCAATTGAATGTTTGATAGAGTGATTTTGATAAGTTTCCTTAGTTTCTTTGTTATTTTTTATAAGTTTTTCTAGGTGAGGAATGAATGAGGGTTGATCTCACATTTATGTCAATCCCTTTAGAGTAATAACTCACATTAAAAAACTTAGGCCAAACATTAGGATATATTTCATTTATAAATTGGATGACTTTGGGGCACTGTACACTTACATTAGGATAGGACAATAGCATTGACGCTATCATCTATTTTAGATGTTAGTGTCTAGGGAATTGAAAGTAGGTATAGGTTCATAACTTGTAGAGATGGAAGATAAGTATATTTTAATCATTTTGGGAAAGGTAGAAGACCTATGTCATCAATATAATACTAGTTAGATTAAGAGATATAGTCTAAGGGGCACAAAGAGAGAGTAGATGCGAGACTTGCAAAAGTGGGAAAGGTAAAGAAATGATAGGAATAGCCAAGGTTCAAGTTTTTAAAGTGTACAAGACCAAGGTGATATATAATCATAAAACATCATCTACATTTGCCTCCTTTAATCTAATAATGAAATTGCTAGTTTAAAGGAAAGGAATGCATAATTGGGTGTGTATACACACCTTATTTTTGTATATGCCCATATTGAGTGTTTTTCTAGTGATTGACCTATGTTTCTTAATCTAGCTAATGAATACTCAAAATCACCATTAATGTTTTCACATATGCCTCAAAAGGATGATTGGATGAAGAAAACACCAAAAATCTTCACCAATGAACATTGTAGTAGGTCCCACCGGGTGTGCTATAAGCTATTATTACATGGAATTTCACCCTTGTGAAAGAGTTCTTTAGGATCCCCCACTCCCAATCATAATATTGGGAAAACCCTAGGCTATGGGTAACCTATGATTGGGTTGTACCACTGGAGAAGGTTAGCTTCCTCTTGATGGATCACCTAAACTAATGTTGTCATAAGGAAAATGGTTAGAAAGGGGAAAAGGGCTCCTAAGAAGGCTAAAAGGTGATGCACCAAATAAAAATGGGAAACTCCCATAAGCTTGAACCCACACTAGATTAGCACAAGACAATGCTAGCTCACACAACCTCACAATCTAGTTGACTACATAAGTATTTCATGGACTAGGTTTAGGAAGCAAAGAATGCAAACAAAGAGGATTTTTAAGACTCACTAAGAGCTTACATCAATGGCAGGAAGAAAACTAATCCAGACCTATAGATAACTTGAAAACACTAGGTCATAAAGGAAGAAAATGGATAATGGAAATTCTCCTTCACACAATGACATCATGCACAACTCAATATAGATCCAAGGTAAGAGATAGGTAAAGAAAGTATATTATTGTATCAAGTGCTAGTTTTTACAAATGCTTGATAGGGTTTAGCCTAATCAAGATGAACATATTTTCAAATATATCAAAGAGTCCCTAGATACTCTTAAAAATTGAGCATCCTTACAAATGAGAAAGAATGGGTGATATAAAGAAAAGAGGAAGAGAGAAAAGGGGGAGAATGTGTACAAAAAATAATAAATAAGCTATCACCACCTTTCTTAAAATCAATTTTAGATTAGTTTATGAATTTATACCCAATGGATCAAACAATACAACTAGTTTGGGTTATCAAACATAACATGCATGATTCCCTATGAGTTGCCAAAGATGTTGGCCAATTTGGACCACATACCAAGATTCTTCCTAGATAGAGAAGTTGAGAAAAGTTCCTTGACCAAATGATCAAATGACTTGATCAAATGAAGAAGATGGACCAGACCATCATCAAACATCATGCAAAAATGGATAGGTCAGTCTAGTTGCACACTTCATATATTCACTTAGAAATCCCCTCAGGCTAAAATGTTACATGGACATGGTGTTCTTCATTCCTTAAACATTCTCTACAAATTTTATTTCTTGATGAGCTTGTTAACTCAAGATATAAGCCTTTGAAATTAGACTTGTGGAATGAGACGCGCATGGGGACATCAAGCTAAATCTATGACAAATAATCTTTTAAATTCAAAAGTTCTAAGGATGAACGTATACTTGATAGATGTTAAGCTCTCAAGAGATCATATCATAGATCTATGACATGCATAAGGTCAATAAGTTAAAAAGTTCTTGGAGCAAGATTTATGGTTCATGAATAACCTGATAGAGTTAGTGGGTCCCAAAGATCCAATGGCATGCATTTGATCATACACCTAAGATTTAATGGCAAACATCAGGTCAAAAAGTTAGAGGATATTGAGATCAAGTGTGGGGTTGATAAGTGTTGTGATCATAGTGACCAAGTACATTAATGGTGTGTATTCAATCAAGTAGAAGGAGATCGATGACACACATTCAATTGATCTAAGAAAAATTGATGGTGCATGTAAGGTCAAAAGGTCAAAAAGATAGATCAAATGCAAGGCCACCACATAGTGTAAGCACTTAAATCATAGAGATAATAGTAGGATCCTGAAGATGAATGAGGATCAAATAATTGGCACATTTTTAGAAGCCCAAATCAAAATCAATGGTTGATATTAAAAGTTGAAAGCCGAGGGACTTTAATGGAGAATAATTACAACCTAGGTCAAGCTAGAGTAAATGATTTAAAGTGATATGTCACCCTTAGAGCTTGGTATAATGTCATAATCAAACATAGTCATGTAATCAAGAGTTATTAATGATAAAGTTCCATTGCCATTAAAGCATAGTCTTGACCTTTGGTTTGAATATTTATAACTTATGGGGCCATTTTTTGGGGTTACAGTATTGTTTCATGACTATGATCATTATTATTTAAAGAATATTTATGCATATAGTGAGTTCTCAGCTTCCAAAAGGTTTAGAGGAAAAATAGGTCTATTTAGACCTAATATAGTCCAAAACAAGCTATGCAACTTGTGGATTTGCATCGATATAATGACTATATGAAAACCAATAAATTGTATTGGTTTTTAGTCTATAGTGTAGACCTATGCTCATATTTTGTAGTAGGGGTAGATATATGGTTATGGTGGAGTGTCTCATCCTTTGGAATAGTCATAGCTCCAACAAATAACCACCCAAAGTAGACATGGCATGGCTCTGTCTAGACTCAAGATATGAGGGCTTTGTCTTTATATGAAATCAAGTGGAAATATGGCATAGAAGATCAAAACAAAGGGATTTGGGTATTGAAGAGTAGTTGGATCATTCATTTCTATTTTAGAGCCTTTAAATATTTTCTCAATCAACAAGCCATGATTCATCATTCAAAATATATTTTTGTCTTCTAGTGGATCTCTTAGCCTATACAAAATCTTGAAGATTATTGGAGCTAAATATAGGTTAACTTGTTGATGAGGATTAGTCGTGATTAGATTAAAAATGTGGTGGAGATTTCAAGAAAGGTGGTGATAACTCATTGATTGATTTTTGGACACATGTTGCCCCTCTTCTCTCTTCCCCTTTTTTATATATCACCCATTCTTTCTCATTTTTAAGGATGCTCATTTTTTGGGAGTATCAAGGGACTCTCTAAGATATTATAAAATATGCTCATCTTGATTAGGCTAAACCCTGTCAAGCATTTTTAATAACTACCTCTTGATGCAATAATATACTTTCTTTACCTATATATTACCTTAGATATGTGGTGAGTGAGTTATGCATGATGGAATTATGTGAAGGATAATATTCCTTGTCTATTGTCCTCCTTTATGACCTCTTTTAGGGTGTTTTTAAGCTATATGTAGGTCTAGATTAGTGTTCTTTCTACCATTATTGTAAGCTCTTAGTGAGTATTAGAACTCATCTTTGTTTTCATTCTTCTCTTAAACCTAGTCCATGAAATACTTATGAAATCAGCTAGATTGTGAGGTTGTGTGAGCTAGCATTGTCTTGTGCTGATCTAGTGTGGGTTCAAGCTTATGGGAGTTTCCCATTTCTATTTGGTGCATCAAATTTTATCCTTATTAGGATCCCTTTTCCCCTTTATAACCATTTTCCTTGTGACTAATTAGTTTATGTGATCCATTAAGAGGAAGCCAACCTTCTCCAGAGGTGCAACCCCATCATAGGCTACCCACAACCTGGGTTTATCCCAATATTATAACTAGGAATAGAGGACTTGAAGAAATATTTTACAATGGTGAAATTCTATGTCATAATATTTTATAGCATGCCTAATAGGACTTACTACATTGTTCACTGGTGAAGAGTTTTGATGTTCTCTTCATCCAATCATCCTTTGGAGGCATGTGTGCAAACATCAATGGTGACTCTGAGTATTCATCAACTAGTTTAAGTAACCCAGGTGCCTAGTCACCATGATTTGGTATGTATCATCACTCTTTTGATCAATATGCTTATTCTCTACCTCAACATCCTTTATATCAGATTAGAAATGTTTATGGATTCACCCCAAGTGGTTCTCAATATTCAATGTATCAACCTTCTTAGGTTCAAAATGCTCGTAGTTACTCCTCAAACCAATCCATTTCAAGTTGGAAGAAAATGATCTTAGGATATAAAAGGTAAATGATAGACCTTAATAGGCAAAAGGGATATGGTCAACATATCCCTAATCATATCATTCTTGACATAAAAAATGCATTACAACTAATGAAGGAAGACTTAGCACCTATTAAGGGAGTAAATTGGAAAAACCTCTCAAGTGAGATGATGGATGTAAGTGGTTACATCGAAAACATTGAGGACAAGCTAACAAGCCTTGAAGAATAGTAGGTTCAACTCTATCAACCTTATGTGTATTCATCTACACCACCTCAACCCTCATATATGCCACCCATTCTTCCCCAAGAGGCCATTCCAAGTGTCCCAATTCCTTCATGTGTTCCTTAAACCTTCCCTTCTTGGAATTCAATCCATGAGATCCTTCAAAGAAAGAAGGAGACTATTATGGAGTAACCTATTATTGAGATCTAATATTCCACTTGTCTTTCTCAAGAATCCTCTTGTAGCTCATACCATCCCTCTTGTGCTCCTCATATTCATGAAACCCCTAACCACCTTCAAGAGAATCTATTCTAAGAGAATATAGATAGGCAAATCAAAGAGTTAGAGCTAAAGCTGAGGAAAGAGGAAGAGAGTCAAAATCAAGAAGAGGTAGATATTTATTACACATTCCCCTCATGGAAGTCAATCCAAAAAGATTTCCATAAGGAAGAGGTGCTAGTTAAAGCATCCCAAGTACTAGTTCAAGAGCCACCAAAATTCAATGTCCCTAGATAGAAGGACACTCTCCTAAGCTGAAAGTAAGGTGAACTTATTCACCCTCCCACCATCTCCCTCTTGGAGAAATAACCTATTCTAAAAATGATAGAGGAGGAGATTGCAGCCATAGGTGAACCTGAAGAGGACAATGCAAGTGTCTATGATGAGGAGATCATGATAGGCAACCCACTTCATTTAGAAGGGGAAGCATCAAGTTTGAACCAACCTTCTTGGCATGGCTTTGACACTAATGAATGGGATCCTAATGAGGACAATCCTCAAGTTGAAAATAAAGTAGATTTTAAATGGACTACTGAAGGTCCATTCTACATAAATCAAGAAGAGGATCAGGACCAGAGACTAGAGGTTGGTTCACTTCAAGATGAGTTTCCAAATGAGGGTAACCCTAATCTTTTGGAGCTAAAATAAGGTAAATGATAATTTGAGCAAGACAAATGTGTTTTTTTGGACCTTGGATGGTCAAATCAATCCTCATTTTCAATTTAAGAGTAGAATGAAATCTTGAGTGACATTGATGAAGAATAAATATTGAGTGCTCAAGTAATGTAGTTTGATGAACTACCACTTTGTGTGATAGAGGAGGAACTTGAGGGTGAACAAAAATTTCAATATGAACATGTGATTCAAGAAGAAGATCCTAATAAACTCAAGATCAAATTGCATATATCAACAAGTGAAAGGGAGTTGGAGGACTCGTTTGAGATCTTGGGAGTAGGATTTGTTCCCCTCCAAGGAGACTATGATCTGATTATGACTGAGGAGCATAATGATAGAGAAACAAAGAGTATGAGTGATGTAAAATCTTATTGATCAATGTTTTTATTGATAAGAGGATGTCTTATTAGGTACCTAACTCAGTTAAAATATGAAAAAAAGGAGCTATCACTTGTTATTAATTTAGAGAACAAAGTTGATTATCAAAAAGAGCTAGATCAGCTTGCCTATCCACTCCAAGATGCTTGTATGTCCAATCAATCAGATTAGGTAGGTGAGTTTGTTTTTGTTCTTATTCTTGGAGAAGTATATCACCAATATATTAAAAATCCACTCCATATTTGGTTGGATTTCCTCAATCATGTAAATTAAATCAGATTAGTGAGAAAGGAAAACTATTTTGTACAACCAATCAATGTTTTTGTATAGGTTCCATTATGTTTGGTTATTTTAGGGTAGATAGATTTTATGTTTTCCTCTAAGTGCCTTGTGCACATTTCATTTATGTTATGTGTTTCCTTTTATAAGTTCCTTGGGCAAATTTGTTTTTTTTTTGTCTTTATTGTTTCAAGATGAGTTTTAAATAAATGGACAACCTTACTCAATTTCAAATTAGCTTATGACTCCATGCCCAATGGATCAGACAAGGTAACTAGTCTGGGTTCTCAAGAATAGTAGACATGATTCCTTATGAGTTACTAAAGATGATGGCCAATTTTTCCCACATACCAAAATTTTTCCTAGATAGAGAAGCTAAGTAGAGTTTCTTGACCAAATGATCAAATGACTTGAGCAAGTGAAGAAGATGGACCAAACTATCATAAAACATCATGAAAAAATGGATAGGTTAGTCTGGTTACACACTTCATATATTCACTTGGAAATCCCCTCAGGCTTAATATTTACATTGACATGGTGTTATTCATACCTTAAACATTCTCTATAAATTTCATGTCTTGATGAACTCGCTATCTCAAGATATAAACCTTTAAAGTTAGACTTGTAGAATGAGAAGTGCACAAGGATGCCAAGTTAAAGATATGAAAAATGGCCTTTTAAATTCAATATTTATATGGATGAATGTACAACTAAAAAATTTCAATAGCTTAAGAGTTTGAATCATAGATCTATGACACATGTAGACACCTAAATCTAGCCATTGATAACCTCCAACCAGGGTTTTGACCAATTTCTACCAAAATGTATAATTTGGCCTAAAAACACTAAAATACATTAAAAGATTTGAAAATGACATATTAAAGTTCCAATTTTGGCCAAAGTATCCCTAAATTGGGCAATCCATTTTATGGTCCAGCTAACTTTGATTAGATCATTTCGAGTTAGAATGCTAATTTTACAGTTGGGTGCCCTAAATTGCTCTTTTCTATCAAATGTATTGCAAAAGACATGTGCCCTTGTTAATTGGTTTTGAAAACATCCTAAATGGGATAAAGGATACAATACATCTAACATCAACTTCCAATTCCAAACTAGTCAAATTTCAAGCCAATAACAAGACATTTTGACCAATTTGATTAATTTATGCACCATAAACCCAAGGTTTGCACCAAAATGGCTAATCATGCTTAAAGATAATTAATTAAAATCATGAGCCTAATTAATAATTACATGGAACTTGTTTAATAAATCTTTATTGAAAATTTATTCTCATTAACTGCATCATAAAATGACATCATCCTATGGGGTAGCATCCATAAGCCATAAATGCATAAAATATCAAGATTTATGCCTCCCATGCCTCATTAAGACCCTCCATTCATATTAATTGTCCCTCTATCCCAAATATTGATGAGCCTATTTATGAATTTTAATTACATAATTGAATTAATCTTTACCCACACATCTTCATCATGAGATGAACAATTCAGGTTGATTTTAACCATTTTTGAAAATCTATAAATATGAGAGCCATGAACATGAATTTTAGGATATTTTATGCCAAACTTATAATTCCAAAATGCATTAAAAATCATTAAATTTTAGTGTTATAATGCCCAAATATTGATCCAAGCGAAGCCAAAGCCAAACATGGTGCCAAGGAGAGATGGAGGTAGCCACACTTCATTGATGAAAAATTCATGAGCACAAACCAAGAAAGCTACTTCAATAAGCTATTTGGAGCATCCAAGGAAGGTTAAAATTTTTTTATTTTGAATTTTAGTTGTGTTTTCCATTCTAGTCTTGTCAACTAAGCTCCCCCTTTGTGATAGGCTTAAGGTGTTATCATTAGTGTGTTTTATTTGGAGTTATTTTATTTACTAAAACAATACTAATATATCCTTATTGTAACCCTATGTTCACATAATGGCATGCCTGGTGGGACCCTAGCCCCAAAAATTTTCTCACAAAAGCTCTTTCAAGCAACCTACTAATCAATTTTATGCAGAATCTTGGAGTGAAGAAGTCAAAAGAGTGAAATTTTAAGTTAAAATTTTATTTTTTTGATAATTGGATTTTTATTCCTAGTAACATAGGTTTTTCTCATTGTTACAATATGGATGCTATCATGGTAGAAATTTTGTAACAAAATCACTATTTTCTCAATAGGGATTTTGTAGCCCTAAGCAGTGATTTCATAAAACAACAATTTTGTCAAAAAACAACTATATTGTTCACCCGATATAGTGATTTCATATTGGATAACAATGATTTTGTTTATCAATGATTTCAGAGGAAAATAATGATATTATGTTTTCTATCAAACTAATTCATAACAATGATATTGTGTTCTGAAATTTTAATTTTGTAGGAAAATAATGATATTGACTGTGTAACAATGAGATTACAATAGAAAGTTAAAAATTTTAATGTTGTTTTCTCAAAATCTTAAGAGCTTCAAAGCAGGCCCTTATAATTATGTTTTTATAGGTTGAGGGAGTAGATTAGAAGTTATTTTTATTGCATTTAACCAAACACACTTTCAAAGTTGGTGCTTAATTAAAAACTAGGGTGCTTAAGTGAATGTTTTGACAAATTATGCTTTCAAAGTCATAACTTAAGACCAAGGGGTCAAAAGAACACCACCTAATCTTTCATTTGGTGCTTAAAATTGAACTCACTTATCAAATCTTGTATTCAATAGTTTTTTAAACTTATAATTTTATTAAAAAAAAGAGGGATGTTGTATGTATGCTCTTTCATCCATCCCCTTTAGGGAAATTTTGGAATCAAAAGCACCATCTTTATTTCAAACATGCTTAGTCCAAGGCATAGAAAGAATGTCACATAAATCACTCCCCAAAAAATTGTAATAGTTTGGGTGATATTTAAATGACCCTAAAGTATTTCTATTAGTCAATTGTTTTATTACATCTTGGCTTGTGAGGGGGACTTCATTACCTCCCATAAGTTCTATAGGGAAGCTTTGACCTAGGGTTTCATCTCATGGCACTAACTTTAACCAATCCTAATAGGATTAGAGGTTTGAGTGGTTAAACAACCTTGTAGTGTTGGAGTTGCACATGATATGTATCTACACTTTGGACATCATACTACACTAAGAAAGTGATAGATGTAGTGGTTGAAAAGAAGGCAAGACCTTTTACAACAATCCAAGTGTCATAGATTAAATCAAAGTTGTCAAAGTTGTTTATAAACTTATTAGATTAAATCAAATTCACATTATCCTTTTATTTCAAGTCTAGATTTTGACATCATTTGGCTAAAAGTCTTAGCATAGCCTATTTGAGTGTTAAGGTGTGGAGCTAAAAGCTTCAACTATTTGTAGACACAAGGAAGGATGCTGAAGAACCAGAGCCACCAGCGTCGGTAGTATGACCGACATCGGTTAGATGCAGTGGAGAAGGAGACTGGCGATGGCAAGGAGTCGGCTGACTTTGGCAGCACCAGACAAGTAGGGACTGGCATCGATCGCCTGTGTGGTTCAGAACTGCTATTGATGAACAGTCAGTTGAACTGACTGTTTGCATGCTAAAGGGTTAATTTAAGTCACGGGTTGTGTGTCTAATTTTAGTAGTTAGAGTTATATTTTTGTAAGCATGGGATCCTATTTAAAGACCCATAAGGCATGTATTGTAATTTATTCTAAGGTAAGTAAAAGCATTGAAGCAAGCAAGGTCAAGGAGATCTACAGGTGTAAGGTTAAGGAGATCAACTGAAGCATTCAAGGAGGGATAACAACTCAGGCTTTAGAGTTGTTGTGTTGAGCAAGAGAGAGAGGGAAGAAGGTCTTGAGGTGTGGCAAGCCTTTGAGGTGGAGGAAGAAGTGGCATCTTCCTTATTGTATTTTCTTCTAGTAGTATTTAATACAAGAGTGTGTATTGTCTCTCAAATTCTTTGCTGTCTCAAGTTTCTAGCTACTTTATCATTCTGGTATAATTCTGTGTTTAATTGCTAATACGAGAAGTAATCAATTGTGCTCTAATTGGTAGAGCTATAGATCCCCTGACAAGTGGTATCAGAGCTATGGTTTGCAGGAAGCAGGGTATTGTTTTTAATTATAGGTCATTCACAGGGTTTTCTGATTGAGTGGGAGTTTAGCAATGGTAGAAGAAAGTAGGCTACAAATGGAGAAGTTTAATGACAAGAATTATCAACATTGGAGGATGCAGATTGAGGACTATCTGTATTAGAAGGATTTGTACTTACCATTGGGTGGGGTTGCATGCAAGCCCACAGATATGAATGATGAAGAATGGAACATTCTTTATTGGAAGGCTCTTGGTTCCATAAGGTTGAGCCTTGCATCATCTGTGATTTCTAGCTTATCACAGTGCAAGACAACGAAAGAGTTGATAAAGTCCTTGGCAAATTTATATGAAAAGCCCTCGGCTTCTAATAAGGTATATCTTATGAAGTAGCTATTTACTTTGCAAATCCAGGAAGGTGGATCGGTACATACTCATCTCAGTGATTTCCATGGTTTGGTAAACCAACTAGCTTCAGTCAATATTTTTTTTGATGATGAGGTAAAAGCTCTCTTGATATTATGTTCTTTGCCTGAAAGTTAGGACAGTTTGGTTATGGCAGTAAGTAATTCTGCATCTGCTTCTAAAATCTTAAAAGTTGATGATGTTGTGAGTGTGATCTTGAATGAAGAAATCGCAGGAGAAGCACAGGTGAATCATCAGGGAATGCTCTAAGTGCAGAAAGCAGGGAAAGGCAAAGGGAGAAGGTTGAGCAAGGGAAATCAAGGTTGGGAAGGAGACCTGAGTCCAAAGGTATTACCTGCTGGTTTTGTGGAAAGAAAGGACATACAAAGAAGGAGTGTTGGTTGAGAGATAAAGAGAATCAACATGCAGGTATGGAAGAAGCAAAGGATGAAAATATTGTGATGCAGGATGCTCTCATACTTTCTTCAGATAGTCAGGTAGGATCATGGATTTTAGATTCTGGTTCATCTTTCCATGCATCCCCAAACAGAGATTTGTTCTACGAGTATGAACAGGGAGACTTTGGAGTTCTTTATTTAGGGGATGGTACGCCTTGTCAGATAGTTGGCAAAGGGAAAGTGCAGCTGAGATTGCAGATTGACAACACATGGGTGTTGAAAGAGGTCATGCATGTTCCAATTTTGAAGCAGAGTCTGATTTCTGTAGGAAGGTTGGGAGATGAGGGATGCACAATAACCCTCACAGTGGATTCTTGGAAGGTTACCAAGGGAGCACTTGTTCTAACAAGAGGTAAGAAAGTAGATACTCTTTATCTATCTACTTGTATTACTGATTCTACTTCTGGTGTAGATTCGAAGATGTGGCCTAATAGGCTTGGTCACAAGAACAGGAAGGGAATGGAAGTTCTTGATTCAAAAGGTATGTGTTCAAATTTGGAAAGCATAGATACAATTCATTGCAGAAAGAGGAAATTTGATGCTTTTGACAGGAACAAAGAAGCCTTGGTGTTTATGGAGGAGATGAAGGATAGAGATCAGTCATAGGAGCTGAATAAATCTAAGTAGGGCAGCATGAATAGAGGTATGATCCAAGAAGAGCTCACAGATGAAAATTTCATCACTTACAGGAACACACAGACACCGATGTCGGTAGCTTGGCACCGACGTCAGTCATCCAGGTACCGACATCGGTCATGTGCAGACCAGCAGGGTCGGTAGGTTGGATAAGAGAAGTCTGATGTTGGTCATAAGGACCGACATCGGCAAGAGGGACACCGGCATCAGCCAGGGAAATGACATCGGTAGTCAAGATCAGTGCAGGGAACTGACATCGGTCGGGAGCAGACTGGGAGATGGCCTAGATCGGTCACTGGAATGGATGTTGGGTGAATTAATAGGTCTCAAACACCCATGTGGAGGTTAGGAAAGGTATGTGAACCTCATATTCATTGTTCACCTTCTTTATATTGCTTACTGATAGTCATGAACTAGGAAGATGGAAGAAGCAATGCAGGTAGAATCTAGAAATAGTGGGAGCTTGGCATGGATGAGGAGTGTGAGTCCTTGGAGAACCAAACAGGTATTTGTTGGTAGTGTTTTCAGCTGGAAGGAATCACTGGATAGAGGGATGGATTCCCATTTTAGAGAAGAGAGTGGATGGACACATGAGACAGAAGGATATGGTATATGGTCTTGATTAGGCTGCAGAACAATGGAGGTTTGACCATTGTATTTTATCTTTACCAGGTTGGATAATATTAGCTACATTATCCTGTTATTGTATTGTGTTACTTGTTGCAGGGTTTCATATACAAGGAGTTTTCTGAGCTAAGGGTAGAGTTGGTTCAGAAGTATGTCATGGAGAATTTGGGAGCAACAAAATTCTTGTGACATAAGATACAGGTATTGCATCACAGGTTTACGTGGTGGTTGGTCTTCAAGAGTGACTTTGAAGAGGGATACAGAGCCTAAGGAACAAAATAGATGGTGTATAGGTACAGGTACAAGTTACAGCTATTTATCTCCAAGTGGGAGATTGTTAAGGTGTGGAGCTAAAAGCTTCAATTGTTTACAGACACAAGGAAGGATGCTGAAGAACCAGAGCCACCAGCATCGACAGTATGACCGATGTCAGTTAGATGCAGTGGAGAAGGAGATCGGTGACGGTAGGGAGTCGGCCGACATCGGCAGCACTAGACAAGCAGGGACCGGCATCGGTTGCCTGTGCGGTTCAGAACTGCTGTTGACGAACAGTCAGTTGAACTGAGTGTTTGCATGCTAAGGGGCTAATTTAAGTCGCGGGCTGTGTGTCTAATTTTAGTAGTTAGAGTTATATTTTTGTAAGCATGGGATCCTATTTAAAGACTCATAAGGCATGTATTGTAATTTATTCTAAGGCAAGTAAAAGCATTGAAGCAAGCAAGGTCAAGGAGATCTACAGGTGTAAGGTCAAGGAGATCAGCTGAAGCATTCAAGGAGGGATAGCAACTCAGGCTTTAGAGTTGTTGTGTTGAGCAAGAGAGAGAGGGAAGAAGGTCTTGAGGTGTGGCAAGCCTTTGAGGTGGAGGAAGAAGTGGCATCTTCCTTATTGTATTTTCTTCTAGTAGTATTTAATACAAGAGTGTGTATTGTCTCTCAAATTCTTTGCTGTCTCAAGTTTCTAGCTACTTTATCATTCTGGTATAATTTCGTGTTTAATTGCTAATACGAGAAGTAATCAATTGTGCTATAATTGGTAGAGCTACAGATCCCCTGACATTGAGCCTAATTTTTAACTCCATATTTGGAGAAAAGACGTAGCAACTTAACTTTTTCCTTTCCTAGTTTAGAACTTGTTTGGAACACTTTGGCCTAGATTTTTAACATGCCAATTTTCATTCAGATGCTTGACCTTTTGTGTGTATGACATTTGATGTTAGACATTTTACATTAGACTATTTTATTCCAATTTTTATCACAAACCATTTTGGAGATACAACTCCATTAACAAATCATTATTTAGAGATACAGCTCCAACTTTGACCAAGTTAGACCAAGTTTGAACCATTTTTCCTTTGGACATAGTTTTTTAGAGTTTGTATAAATTTAAGCCTTTTTATTTCATAGCTTTTATCATTTATGAGGATATGTCTAGCTAAATTTATGGTGTATTCACATACAATCCAACTTATGATAGAATGCCTACACAAAATCCCACTAGAAACCCCTACAAAGAAAGATTTTCTAAGGAGTTTTATTATTCTCCCTAAAATACTCCATATGGGGAACATAGTAAAAATCCACAAAATACAAATCAAATTACCAATTGGGATGATATGGTTTATGAGGATGACTTTGAATACCCAACTACAGATAATGTTGTTTGGGATACATATCGATACTCTCTTTATAATAATTAGTACATAGAACATATTCAAGAACTAGCTTATGATCCAACTCAATATTAGAATGATATGGTTTATGAGGAAGACTTAAATGCATTAGCTTGTGTGAGAAATCAAGGTCCACAATGCCCAATTACTATTTTGAAACCTCATCTTTTGTCTTATGCGAGTGTAGATAGGATCACAAAGCAAGTTAGTCAAGCATTAGTTCATAAATAATGAAACATGCATAAAGAAATAACTAACCAAGCCTATATATTCCTATGGGAATTATAAAGGATAGAAAGAAACAAATGAAAGAAATCAACCTCATATTACCTTCCCAATGGATTCACCATACCCATGTGGCTCAAAATTATGTTCTCCCTTGATCAAACATCCTTGTGTTTATCAAAAATGGTGGTAAGCTCGTCCAATACCTTAAGAACACTCTATAAAACCTAGGTTCATGATTCTAAATCACTAAACTAGCCTATCAATGAAGCTTGAAAAAAAATCTATGATTAAATGCAAAGATTTTTGGAAACAATTTAACATTATAACTTTGAAATATTCTAGCTTTTTTATTCATGTCCATAGCCTCTCTATTTATAGATATTTGAGATTGGTCAGGATAAACCATAACCCTCCATCTCAAGATTGAGATGTGTGGCTATGGACAATCCTAATATTTAGAATAAATATATAATTATCTTCATCATGACCTTGGAAGAAGGGGCATTGAAGAGGCAGGGGAGGCATTAACTAGGCATGGGTGACCCATAATCTTTATATTTGTGGCATTTATGGCCTAGGGATGTCTTCCTAAGAAATGATGTCACCTAATGATGTAGTTAATAAGTATCAATTTTCAAAAATAAATATTCAACAACTCTAATGGAAAATCCACTTAAGCTCTTGATTTAGATTAATTAGCCTTAAATAAGGTTAATCAACATTTATGCAATTATTTGAAAATTGGCCCTCAATTAATCAAAATGGTCAAAAAGTCATATTACTGAGTTGTAATTTGACTTAGAAAGAATTAGAAGGTGATGTTAGATGTGCCAAAACCATTTTTCCATTTAGGATGTTTTAAATACAAAATAATAAAGGTACATGGTATGTATCAATGATTTCTGAGAAAAGAGTGATCCAGAGCACAAAAGGCGAAATCATCATTTTGACTCAAAATGAATTGACCAAAGTTAGCTAGCCCATAAATTACATTTCCCTATTTAGGGATACTTTGACCTAAATTGGCATTTGTAAATGACAAGTTTAAACCATTTAGTGAATTTTTATGTATTTTGACCTAAAATGTATATTTGAGTGCAATTTGAGTAAGATTGATAATTACAACACAAATGGTGTTAGGAATTGGATGTCTACATTTTGCCCCTATTTGAGAAGGAATCACGAGACATACATGTAAAGCAACACCTTTTCAAAGAAAATATTTGTCAATAATAAATTGGAACAAACCCATGATGCCCCCTTGAGAGGACATACTAGGATGGAAGAAAAGGATGGAATCTCGAAAAGAGAGAAAGTGAGATATTAACCCATGGAATATATCACATCTAGATGATTTAAGTTTTGCACATGTGATTACCATCAATGATCAAAATATAATGAAAGGTATAATAGGCCCCAAATATCAGGGGAATGGGAAAGATACAATCCATAATTGTAAGGGACACACTGTAAACATACCCAATTTGAAAGTACAAGCTACACACTTATGGCATTGATCAATCCCAAGACAAGTTGCACAATAAAATATTGCCATCATGGGAATTAGTGTAGATAGCTTAGAATTAGAGGAAAATGGAGAATATCAGGAAGGGAAGCACCACTAGAATGGGGTCTCCAAAGAGAATATAATAAGTACTCCAGTAGATCAAATGCGATCATGATAAAATAATTTTTCCCCAGTAGGGAAAATTTTGATCATTGATAAAGAATAAAGAATGATTTTACCCATATAGATCTAATTTTATTTAGACGTGGTTTAGATGTTGGGCCCCAACATGGGCAATTGGAAAGCAAAATAGCTCAAATATATAACTGATAAGATAGGTTAAAGCAAGAAGGTGCAGATGTAAATGTGATGGTGTAATGTCTTAGAAATCCATATAAAACTAAGAAAATGATAATTCATAAAGTGATGAGAGAGATGAAAAGAAGAAAAGAGATATCCAAGATGACCTCAATAGAAATTGAGCATCGCCTACATAGTTCTATGGACTCATGTTCCAACATGAACTTCAGGCCAATGTAGTTCACCCAAGTTTGGGAGAGAATGGAATGAAGAATGATGAAAAATAACCAAAAATTGATTAGATTCATAATATATACAAAGAGATGCATGTCTAATCAGAGACAAAGAAGCCTAAAATGCATGGTACCTAGAAGCCTAATTCCATATCATGAGCCTAGGTTTTGCAAAGTGTTCTTGAAAATCATTTATCGGAGCTGATGTTGATGTTAAAACTTTGAGACCTAAGCACAAAGTGCTTGCTATAGCAAAAAGAAGTAGGCATCATAAGTATGAATAAATTAAAATGAAATAATATTCTAATTGTGCTAAGCCAATTCAAATGTGAATATCTATAACTAAGGATAATGGTAAAATAATGACCAAAACTAGAGTTATAGTGATTTACATTTAAACAAAAAAGCAAAAACAAAGAAAAATATAAACATAAATGAACCTAACTTGAAATCAAGATATGATCTTAAGTAGGAACAAAAATGTTTAAAAACAAAAGTCAAAAAAATCTTAACAACATGAGACCAAGATATGAATAATCAAGATCCATGTGGATCATCAAGGCATTCTTGAACACAAAAGAGAAAAGCAAAATCAAACAAACAAACAAGACACCAACAAAAATCAAATAAAAAATAAAGGAAACACAAGACCAAGATGAAACA
The DNA here is from genome assembly GCA_037957365.1 of Torreya grandis. Classification (NCBI taxonomy): domain Eukaryota; kingdom Viridiplantae; phylum Streptophyta; class Pinopsida; order Cupressales; family Taxaceae; genus Torreya; species Torreya grandis. The sequence continues at coordinate 3,099,101 of JARHVA010000713.1, read as the reverse complement.
AGAAGTAAAAAGGAGAAGAAATAAAGGGAGATATGTGAAAGGATAAAAATACCAAGAAAACACAACTAAACATACACAAACAAAAACCAAGTTAGTGCAGTTTAAAGACAAATGTTCATGCATGTGTGGTAGAGGCATTAATTTCCACCACATCATAACAAAGAAAAAATATAATTGTTCCCTAATTAAAGAGGAACAATGATAAAAGAGATGGGGGAAGAGAATAAAATGAAGGGGTTGGTTGAGCTGACTCTAGATGTATCAAATAAGTGGATGCTACGTATATATTTCCATAGATGCATGTTCCAACATGAACTTCAGGATAAATGTAGTTTTCCCAAGAAATGGGATAGAAGAAAAATGATGATCAGACCAGCTTGATTAATGTTATAGAAGAAATGGAAGATAAGGAAAACAAATGAGAATGGTATGGAAAATAATAATTGATGAGATGAGAAAAAATGATCTTGTAAAATGGCAAGTGCATAAGATAAGATGAAATGAACTGGTGTTTTTGTGCTTACAAAATGGCAAGAGCATAACATGGTGGAATGAGAATGTACAAATGTATAAAAGCATGAGATAATGTTTTTGTTATTTTATGGATCATGTTTAGATTTTTTTGGTATTTTTAAAGTATTTCTAATGTTTTTGGTGTTTTTGGGATAAAATATGTACAAAATGGGACCATCTAGTCGAGGAGATGCACATCTTAAGAGTAGATGTTCCAATAAGATAGCTAAGTCAACTGTAACGGCCCATGCTCAAAAATTGGTGAGAGTGAGGTTATTGAGAAAATAAGAAAGAGAAAAAAATACTAAAACAGAGAAGATGTAGATGTTCACTTGTTTAAAGCTGCACAAGACTATCCTCATTGAACTACTTTGTAGAACTGCTGCTGAAGATGTTCATAATGTTCATGAGACATAATTGAGATCATAATTGGTCAAGAGATAAAAATTGGTAAAGCTTATAACATGTCTAATTCATAAAAAATAATATGTTTCTCAAAGAAAGCAATCCAAAATGGGATGAAGAATGTGTTCAGAGTGCCAAGGGTTCAAAGCCTTTAATGTTAGGAATCATGAAAAGTGGACTAGGGTAATATAAAATATGTTCAAGGTAAGATAAAAGGGTGGGATAAAATTATGATATCACAAGTTTCCACCAAGTCAGGGGTCTTATAGACAATGGTTCAAAGTTGTTCATGTATAGAACCTTTTAAGGTGTATGATGTTCATGGGCTCTGAAAGTTCTTCACCATTAGGTTTAGCCAGTCAATATGCTCTTGAACCATAGTTTACTATGAGAATATACGGTCCTAACTAATTAGGTTGAAACTTACTTTTATTTTTAGATTTAACATTCATGTTCTTCTAGTTCTCTTTTAAAACTAAGTCACTGATCTCAAATTCTCAAGGGAGAATGTGTTTGTTATAGCTTCTTTGTAATCTATTCTGATAGGCCTGCAAGTTTTCTAGGGTAGCTAAATGCTTACCATCAAGAAGTTCTAGTTCTTAAAAACATGAGGCTTTATAGTCTTCATCATATTCAATGTGATTTAGTGATATTCTTAATGATGGGATCTCAATCTCAATTAGGATAATAGCTTCAATGCCAAAAAAGAGAGAGAATGGAGTAGCTCTAGTTAGGGTGCGATGATTGGTTCCATAAGCCCAGAGGGTAGGAAAGAGTTGTAGGTGCTAATTACGGCCAACATTATTGAAAATTTTCTTTAAGATGGATAGAATGGTTTTATTTTATGCCTCAACTTGTCCATTGCCTTACAGGTTATATGGAGTGGATTTCTTGTGCTTGATCTTGAATTTTGTACAAAGAGATTTCATATCTTGGTTCATAAAGGATCTATCATTATTATATATAATACCATTAGGATGACATATTAATAGATGATATGGTAATGAATGAATTTGGCTATTTGTTTCTTAGTAACATAAGTGAGAGGAATTGCCTCAATCTACTTGGTAAAGTACTTGATTGTAGTCAAAATGTGCTTATGGCCATCTGAAGATGTTGGGTTAATTTTTATAATGAGATCAAGACCCCATGTTGAGAATGACCATGGTGTTGTAATCTACTGCAATGGTAAGGAAGGTGCTTGTATCAAGTTTCCATGTTGCTGATAAGGAACCCACTTCTTTACATAATTACAAGCATCAATCTCTATTTTGGATCAATAATAGCCTATTCTAAGGAGTTTCTTTGCTAGGACTACACCATTGGTATGGGACCCACACATTCTTTCATGAACCTCCTTTAGTTCTAGCTTAGATTATCCTAAATATAAATAATGAAGAAGCATTCCATCATAACCTTTATGATAAATGTGTTTCCAAGGAGGTTATAATGTGTTAGGTGATGAAGGAATAGTTTTTGTTAGTTGTTGGAAAGGTTGGTGGGAAATACATGAATATGGAAATAGTTATAAAAATATTGGTACTATGGTAGCTCAAGTAAGGGATTGAGATCAGTAATTGTGTATATCCTCTCTGAATCTGATAGAATATGTGTCAACTGAAGAAGATTTTCAATCAAGAATTGATACTCTTTAGCACTATTATGCATTTGAATCAAGGAACCAATTATTTCCATGGCATCGACAACTATGTTATTAACTTGTGGAACTTACTCAAATTGTAGTGATTTAAAATGTATTTTGAGGTTATCAAAAATTTGATTATAAGGAACAAGCTTATCATCTCTTGTTTGATATTGATCAGTTGTTTGATTTATGATTATCTATGAATCTGCATAGACCTTTAAGCTTTGAATGTCCCACTGTATGGCAAGATGGAGCCTTGAAACCAATGCCTCATATTCGACCATATTGTTTGTACACTAAAATTGTATATGGAATGCTTTGGGGATCAAATACCCCTATGGTGTGATAGAAAATATGCCTATTCTATACCCTTGAGATGTGAATGATCCATCAAAATAGATCATCCACTATTCAAGTTCTTGTGATGCTTGTTCTATTGTCATGATAGAATCATTTGGTAGGTCAAATTTGAGAGGTTGAGTGGTCGTAATAGGAGCTGCTATAAGTTGGTTTGCAAGAACTTGTCCTTTGATTGCCTTTTGATTTGGTACTCAATATCAAACTCACTGAGGAGCATAATCCATTTAGCCATGCATCCTTAAAGAGCTACTTTAGATAAGAGGAACTTGAGAGGATATAACTTGGTGATAGCAATAGTTTTGTTATTTATCATATAATGTTGTAATTTATGAGTGGTGAACACCATAGATAAATATACCTTCTCAATAGGCATATAATTATGTTCTTAGGCTACCAATGTGTAGTTTAAATAATAAACAATGTGTTCCTTACCATGATCATCATGCTGAGCTAAAAGTGCCCCTAGTGCATGTTTTATGGCTGATATATAAAGAAGAAATGGCTTTCCTTTTGTTGGAGGTTGTAAGACTGGTGGATTGGCCAAGTATGTTTTGAGCTTTGCAAATGTTATTTGACAATCTTCATCCCATTGAAATGTTACCCCTTTCTTTAAGAGATGGGTAAATGGGTGGCACTTATCTACCAATTGAGAAATGAACCTATGTATAGACTGGATCTTTCCTTGTAGTCCTTGTAACTATTTAATATTGTTTCGTGGAGGCATTTTGATAATAGCATTGACCTTTGTAGGGTTGAATTTGATCCCTCATTATGATATAATAAACCTTATCAAATTTCTTGATGTGACTCTAAAGACACATGTCTTAGGATTTAAGTGGAATTTATATGCATGAAGCCTCTCAAATATTCTTCATAGGATGTCAGGGTGTCTAGATCTTATTCTTGATTTTGCTAGTATATCATCAAAATAGTCCTCGATAATATCATGCATCATGTCATGGAAGATGATAGTCATTACATGATGATATGTGGCTCCAACATTCTTCAAAATAAATGGAATGACTTGGTAATATAATGTCCCCTGTGGAGTGGTGAATGTGGTCTTATGCTGATCTTCAGGAGCTATCTTGATCTGATTATAACTAGAAAATCCATCCATTAAGGATATCATCTCATACCCAATATTTGAGTTGACAATCATGTCGATGTTGGGCAAAGAAGAATCATATTTGGGGCATGCTTTATTGATATCATGAAAATTAGTATAAATAGTTATGCCTAGTGTCTTTTTACTTACTGGTACTATGTTAGAAATCCATTTAGAGTAGTCTAGTGGTATGATAAAATTGGTTCCTAACAACTTTTCCATCTCAGCCTTAACCAAAATGGTGATGCGTGGATGCATCTTTCTCAACTTTTGCTTGACTAGTTTAGCATCAGGGTGAATAACAAGATGATGCACAACTAAGCCTAGCATGTTGAAGAATGCCCATGCAAAGATGTCTATATAATCCTTAATAATGGATATAGTATGTTCATGTTTTGCTTCAATAAGGGAAGCTCCAAGATAAATAGTTTTGGGATCCTCATGGGTTCCCAAATTCACTTATGTTGTACCATCCATAAGGACTATGGATCTATCTTCTAGAATTATAGGCAATGTATGGTCATGATTGTCTTCTTTTGCTATATATTCTTGTCATTCTTCCCAAAGATCTAGATAATATGAAGAATCAAAATATGCCTTCTCAGGTAAAGGCTAATTGGCAAAAACCTCTAGAAACTCAAGAGTAAGATGCTCAAATATTTGATGTTATTCTAAGGAGATGCTTATACTAGCTATGGAAATTTGGATAGATGAACTTTCTATGTCCTGAGGGGATGAGCAAACTTTCCCACCTGGGAGTTCCTAAAAAAGGTTTTCACTCAAAGGCTTGTCTTTCTCTTTAATTTTTCCCTAATCCATAAGTGTTTGAAAGAGGTTTCACTTGAAGATCTTGATGTTTGTTCTTTATTATGACTAAGAAAGTTTGTTTGCTCCCCAAAGTAGGTAGAAGGATCCAATGAAAAATCAAAACCCTAATTATAATCACCAATGGGGAATGCATCTTGTAGGCCCATGTATTTTTCAATTAATTCTTCATTTTGAAACTCATTGAGGCATATTACCAAAGTTTGCTGATCCCAATCTATGAGTTCAGGATGGCAAAGGCATAGGTTATAGTGAGGGTTTGCTTTAGGATGGGAAGCACCAATGGTAAAAATATAATGTTCTACTTTAGGAAGGGAAACACCACTAGGATGGGTTTTTGCTTCTAGATGAGAAGCTCGAATAGGCATTATGGTCAATATGGCATTTGAATTAAACAAATTTGAGTCAACAAGCTCATCAAAAAGGTTATAATGGGATATTGTGTCACTATTAGGAGTCTTGTTACTAGTCAATTTGAAAGAGTCACTATCAAATGTCATGAGGTCATCTTCTGGTGGTTGAAATCTAAGACCATGATTCCAATTGATGACTCTAGCTAATAAGGGTTATAAAATTCCTTATACCTATAGGCTAAGGCCTTTCCCTATATAGTCAAGATGATCCATTATCTTGTTAGGGATAGGATACTTTGGATTCTAAAAACAATTAGCAAGGCCTTCAAAATATAACCAATCTCCTTAGGTAAAAGCCTCTTAATATTTATTTAGTGCAATTATAGGTACAAAAACCACATGAGGTTTTGGTTGCTTCTTCTTTAGTTGCCAAATCTGATCAAGTTTGTTAAGAGTCTGGGAAGTTTTAAGCTTACAAAATGTTTTAGGGGATTTAGTTAATTTTGTAATATGAAGGACATCCTTCAAATGGTATGTGGAAATACCTACGTCTTTAATAATAACTTGCTTGGCTAGAGCTATAGGAAATGGATCAATTGAAGTGGAGGCTAGATCACCAGGGTTTATATAATTAGATGGAGATGGATGAGAGATGATGGCTTTATTATTATTTACAATGAATTCATAACCTGGGCAATAGTTATAATTATGAAACTTTGCTTCAATATGTTTGCAATATTGATATGGCTACTAATCAATGGAAATAGTAACCTCAATCCCATCATGGGGAAAATTAAGGCATTGGTGAATAGTGGATGGAACTACCCATACTTCATGGATCCAAAGACAAACAAGAAGTATGTTATAAGGAAGATCAATATCCATAATATGGAATAATGTGTGATGAGAAATAGACCCAACCATGACTAGCAACCAAATTGTACTAGATGACTCCCTCTCAGCATTGTCATAAGCCTTGATTATAATAGTCTTTGGCTAAATGTCTTTATCCATGTAACCTAATCATCATACCAATTTAAGAGATATGATGTTTAGCCTTGTACCATTATCTATAAGAACCTACTCGATCTTGTGATCTGTAATAATTATCTCAATGTATAGTGAGTTATTATGGTTTAGGCCATGGGTGGACATGTCCTTTTGATCAAATGTGCTTTACTGAAATGAAGACAAGTGTCCAACTAGGTTCTAGAACTGATCAAGGTTTATATCATTAGGCACAATATACTCTTGTAAAAGTTTGTTGAAGATGGTTATATGGACATCAGATGCTCACAAGAGTTCTAATATGGAAATTTGTGCAAGGGTTTTATCTAACTGATCCATTAGACTATAAGGCCTTTGAATTATGGATTGAACTAGTTTAGTCTTTTTTGGGATGGTATTTAGCTTTAGAACCATTGGCATAATGTTATCATTGGGTTTTATGGAAAAAGTGGGTAAAGGGCCCTTGATGGTAACTAATGGGTGTCTAATTACAACTACACAACCTAGAGGTGGCAAGGAGTTAATATAATTAGAAGAGGGAAGCAAAGGGCCTTGGATGGTGACTCATGGGTGATTAACTATATTATGATAATTTTGGGCCGGCGAAGAGCCTTTATAAGAAAGGTACTATTGTTTAAGATTAGTAACCTGTGTAAACAGAGTAACAAGATGATGATGCAAACCTAACATGGTATTACTAGGGGGAGAGGGTGCTGACCCTATAATGATGGGTCCTATGTTGTGAGGAACATGAGATTGACCATGCATTTTTATAGTAACAATGTCAATATGGGTTGTACAAATTTATCTCATAGTATTATTATAGTCATAAGGTACATTGTTATAAGCCACATTATTAGTGTGAGAATTATTATCTTGATTATGCTCATTACAATTCTGACCTTGTTGTTAGTTTTGATTCTACCTCTATCCTTGATTGTGACCATTTTTATTGTTTCTTAGTGGTGGTGGATCATGTCGAGAAAAGGAGTCTTTGTAGATTTCAATATCCTAATTTGTGTCTTGATTAGGGGCCAACTTAATTTCTAATTCACCACTTTTAATAAAGTACTCAATAATATGTTACAATTGAATGCAATGATATGCACCATGACCAACAACATGATGAAAGTTACACCATTCATTCTCTTTGTACTAATCTAGTTTTGGCTGCTCTTGAGGAAATGACCTTGATACTGGCCATATAATTAAATTAGATGTAATGAGCTTTTGTAACACTATTTCAATTGATTCTCCTAACTTGCTAAAGACTCTAAAATTGTTATGAAATGTCCTTCATGGAGGTTGTCTCTACAAAGTAGTTAGTGTATTTGGGGGAGTTAATTATACATTTGAAGGAGGCATAGCCTATACCATTTGTATATGTCTTATTTATGTCACCCCATTTCTAACCATGTTCTTACTTTTGCTAAATCCCTTAGGCTTATCCTACATAATTATTTGAGTTAGTGATTTAGTCTGATTAGATGCTTGACCTTGTGCAAAAATCTTAACAAGGCCTTTAGTAATAAGAGCCTTCTCAATTTGCACACCTTTGTCAATAATTTCTTCAAATGAGTTAGCACAAGCTAATCATAGATTATGCACAACTTGAAGATGTAAATTCTATGCAAAGATATCAACCAACTATTTATATGTAAATTTATGTTGAAAATGCCCTGCTAATGCTCTCCACCTTTGTAGATATGTAGTAAAACTTTTACCATCATACTAATTGGCTTTGTATAAGTCAAAAATGGTCAATTTATGTTCTATGTTATATGAGAAATGGTTAACAATTTTTTTTGATAAGTCATTCTAATTTGAAACTAATCCCTTGGGTAGTTTAAGTAGCCAATCAAGAGCTTGTCCTGCTAAATTTTTTAGAAATAGTCATAGTAAGTACTCGCTACTGTAAGCAACCTCTTGACATAGGATGAAGAATGCTTGTATGTGCTCATGTGGATATCCTTTTCCTTTTTACTTGTCAAATTTGGGTGCCTCAAAATGAGGTAGAAAGGGGTTTTGGAGAATAGCTAAATCAAATAGATATGGACATATCTCATCAAATTTGTATTTTTTGACTCTATTATTCATCTCCAATCTTTGAACAATTTCCTTCATAAAATTCCATTCTTGCATGTTTGGTTCATTTTTAGATTGAATAAGATGTTTTTGGGTTGAAATGTACCCCTGGTTTTATCGTTATTAAGGTAGAATGTGCCCCTAGTATTATTGCTATTGGGGTAGAATGTGCCCCTTGTTTTGTTGTTGTTGGGGTGGAATGTGCCCCTAGTTTTGTGTGGATCTATAGGGAGTGTATACCTATCGATCCATGACTTGGTTTTGGTTTTCACCTTGAGTTGAGAACATAGGCCGTTGATGCTTGGATTGTAAAGCATTCCCTGAATTTGGATGTTTTGCATTTTATTGATTTTAGAAATTTCTATGTTTATTTACCAATTTTTGGGTTGGTTGAAAAGAACTAGCCAATTTATCTTGAGGGATTTCCTCAATTCAAATTGAATGTTTGGGTTTTTAAGTTTGTAAAGTAACAAGAGGTTCTTGATGATTAAATAATGTATGTTCCATATCAAATGGAACACTGTTTAAGGTCTCTTGTGACTTTAACTATTCATTTAGATTACCTTGATCCACTATGGTAATGTACTCATCCAATATTTATTGCATACTTTTAACCACATTTCCTTGTTCTTTTGAAGCATTATTGCTAATTAAAGTGGAAACTAGGGAATCAATTAAGTCTGTGACAAGTTGATCTACATATCATTGACTTATTGATTTTAGCTAGAAGATCCAAATTTATGGGTTTTGAATCTATTTGTATTTCCTTTCCTTTGTTAGAGGAAGAAGGTATGTCCATTTGTAAAAAAGATTACTATTGCTATCATTGTTCTCCCTCTCTAACTAAGGTATGCAATTATTCTATAGTAAAGTCAGAAGGTAGTCTAGCACCTGATTCTATCAATCTTGTTAAGTGAATATTTGTGTCAACTAACTGATGACAAAATGGGTATATCAACCACAACATAGGGAGATTTATGCCATGAAAACTGTGGGTTTACCAGATCTAGATGAGGTAAATCTCTCCTCTCATCAAGGGGAGGTTCCCTATGAATATTTATCCACTATATGTATATATAATTAAGCAGAAAATAATACTCTAGGTGGTATAACAGCATCCACCTCTCTTTTTTCAGAGGCGACGTACAAGGAACAAGAAAAAGAAATCCTGGTCATAGGCCAATAACATTCCTCTTCTTTTAGGAATGGTATCCAGCGTAGAGTAGAAAATCACCTGAAGTAACAAAGGTCACAAAGAAACTTACGTAAGCACAAAGTCTTCCACAGTTTCTTTCACTGATTTAAAACAAGTGCAACCGTAGAGTGAAATGAAGCACAAAGTCTTCACCTAAAACTACAAAAGATAACAAAATCATAAAGATAAAAGTAGCTCAAAGTCTCTCTTCTACCTTTTAGAAATGCCCTCAGATAATATTAACACACCCACTTTGCTCATTAAATCAGATAAACAAGAGATTATCAGGAAAGAGGACATACGAACTGTTTCCTAAATAACACAGATAATTTCAACACAAAGTCTAAAATAAACCTGCTTCTCATTCATTTAATAAAATATGATTTACAAGTTGAGCACAAAGTCTCAAAAAGTGTTTCAATTTCGGTAGAGTTTTTGCTCTCTATTATCCAAGATCCATTTACAAAAGAGGTCTCCACTATATATAGGGAGAAACTCTCAAAATTTAGAAAATAATAAAATACAAAAATATCTTAGTCAAAGATGACTCATCTTTGACTTTGAGATATTTTTCCAAACTTTTTACATGTAATTACATATTACAAAATTGCATGCACTTTTCTCAAGACAAAAGTGCATAAGGAAAGAAGAAGAGAGAAGGGGAAAAACTTCAGTTCTTGCCACCAGACTTCTTCAGATGAGCATCATACATAGCAATAGATGCCTGAATTCCTATACTGTCTGGTGCAACTGTGTTCTTGGAGATGACCCTGGTTCTAATTAAAGCATTCTTTAATGCTGTGATGGCCTTAGCATGATTAGTTAACCTGGACCTTAGATTGTCCAGAGTTAACTAAGTATCTAAAATATGGTCCACAGAAACCATTGAGAAGGCTTTTTCTTCAAAATTCTTTTGAATCATCCCCTTGAAGCTTTGGATCATTTCTTCAGCTAAGAGGAAATGGTTATCCCTAGAAGTGAGGTTGTAAGGTAGCTCTTCCAGTCTATTCAGTAGGCCTGTGTCACTCTTCTCACTAGCATCCCTAGAAGATTTGAGATCTTCAACCAACTCCTTGAGTACCTGTATCCTATATATCAGTGACTCCTTGATCTCAACATATGAATCCTTGTTAGAAATGACACCGATAGATATCAAGGTGCTTTTCTTCAGATCCTTCATCTCCCTCCATTTGCTAAGATATTTTTATGTACTATCAACATGCTAAGAGATAAGAGAGACAAGGTCATCTAAATCTGCTCTCACCTTCCTCATCTTGTCTGTCTTTTTAGCAACCTCTGTGAGTAAGAAAATTTCTTTAGTGTGCATATTTTCAATGTAATCCTCCAACACTTTCCCTTTCAAGTAGGTTTTCTCTACTTTTTGAATGATAGGGTTGCCTATAGAGAAGGCCTTTGGAGTCACCGCTTCAGGGGGAAGAGTGAATTTCCCTATTACTGCCATCAACTGCTTTGTCTTGGCCTTATAATAGTCTTTCATCTCCTTTTCTTGGTCAAATTTTTGGACCATGATGTCCATTACAGACTGTAGATCACTTTTCGCACCTTTGTGAGTAACTTTGCCAAGTTCAACATGAGAGATGGAATAGTTGCTCATTTCAAAACCCTCAAGGGCTGCGTCCTATGGAGGCTTAGCTATTTCCAAAAATTTATGCCCCTTTTCCTCAACCAATTTTGAGAAGATCCTTGGCCTCTTAGGAGCTTTAGCTTTCACTGGCACTATTCTGCCAAAATCAAAGTCATCTGCAGAGATGGCTAGCTTTTTTCTTTTGGGTGTGAATGCTAACATCCAGGGTGGGAGAGAAGTACTTACTGTGGCAATAGTTCCCACAGCTAGTGTTACCATGGCAATGTTTATACTACTACTAGTAATAGTGGTTATAGTAGGAGTAACAGGCAAAACCATACTGGCCGTTGATTTTGGCTCAAGCATAGAACTTTCTCTTAGATTGAAAGAAGGAGATGCAAAACTAGGAATGGATCTAGAGGAGCGAAAAGTATCTCCAAAAGTGCCATGAGGATCACCAAATATAACTCTAAAGGAGACACAGCTCTAGAAGAAGGAACACTGATAGGAGAGAGAGAGGAGAAGGAGATGCCACAGGAGACTGAGGCAAAGGAGAGATGCTCTTAAGTAATTGTGCTTCTTCTTGGGAAGGTAGAGGCTCAGTCTTTTATTGTTCTAAAGTCTGGTCATCTATCTTCATTGGTTGGGCTACCTGTTCTTGAGAGCTCTATTTTGTAATTCCTTTAGCCACTGCTTTTGGCTCTTCAGTAACCTTTGATTTTTTAAAAACAAAGATGATTCTAGGCTTGTGAGGCCTAGATGGGGAAGGAACATCACCTTTGTTCTTGGTCCTATTTTTTCTTTCTTCCTCATCTTTGCATGGAACTCAACCTCTGATCCCATGATAAACTCTTTTAGTATGATCCCTTTAGCCACTAACCAATCATTGGTGTTAGCCAATATTGGCTCAAATCTCTTCCTTAGAGAAGTTAGTTCTTTATGAGACCATTAAATTAGAGGAAGAGGGGAGCCAACAATCTTTTTGGCCAAGTACCTACTATTGATAATTCTCCCATCATTGACCAGATTGGGGGGAATCTCTACAAGCCCCAAATACTCAATTTATTCTAGGGTCAACCTACTATAGTCCATCCTCCTAATTTCTTCTACTGTTCTCAGGTCTACCTAGATGTCTTCGATCATAGGCTGATGGAATTGAGTCTTTTATCTGATCATGTCCTTGACTCCCCTATAGTCAAATTTGTCCCTTATCTTGAATTGTTTCATAGTGACAAGTTGCATCTCTATTTCCATGACTTTGGCTTTGGCTATTGTTAAGATAGAGTATCTACCATTTCAACTAGAAACTTGAGACCTGGCTTTTTCAGCTCCATCTACCTAGTATGTATGATAGCCATTTGTCGACAAAGCTCCATCAGAACTAATTTATCAGAAGGAAACCTGGGGAGCATATAGGAATAGCTTTAAAAAAAGCCAACATGAAGATAATAGAAGGTGGGAAATTGAAAGAACATACAACCGTATTCGTTGACGACCATCCAAGCCTCATCAGATACTCTCTTCTATTCAAATTGAGGGTCGAAGAGGCATAGAAACACAACAAAGAAAGCATCATTTACCCTTTTAAAATGGTGGATTGATCCTTGAAGTGTCAACTGGGGGTAATATGAGTAGATTGGGGTGGTCTTTCTATCCCCTTCAGTTGTCAAACTTGGAAAGGTTCACATCGAGGTAGCTATGTACACAAGGTATGAGGTCATATAGAACTTGGAAGAATTTTGTACCTTGGTTAGCTACTCGTGAAGGGTGTTGCTGATCTACTCACTTGAAAAGATGACCTACTTACCCTAGAGGATGATCTTAATGAATGGGTACATCCACTCGTGGAACTATGAGGAAGACGGGAGTCCTTGCACTCTGCTAAGAAGGGTGATCAAGTCATCAACTTCTTCAATGAAATCACTCCTTGAGAAGTTCCACAACCATTTAGATAGATTGGTTTTGGGTGTCTTTAACCACCTGTTATTCATCACTTTCTTTGCCCTCTTAGGGTCTTTGTCATACTCCTTCTGGGCTTTTATGAAGTCAATCTTCAGTAATTTAGTAGCAGGAGGGTACATGAAGACTTTGTCAATAAATTTGGGATCTAGCTGAATTACTACGTTGCCACTAGCATTTGAGACTGATCTTGTCTCCTTGTTGTAGAACTAGGCACACTAGAGGACGAACTCTATATGATGTGCTGCCACTGGGAAAGCGGCAACCAGGTGAATGCTGTTTTCAATGATCCTCTTCATTTCAAAACTTGGGTTCACTACCTTAGTTCAGGTCATGAACTCAGCCATATCCACGTGGCCAATTTCAATGTCCCTAACGTCGTCAACATTGGAGGTGATCGAAGTGATTAGGAAGATGCCCTGGTATTTGTACTTCATGGTCTTTGACTTTCTGGGAGATGTTTTAGACATTGGAACTGGCCTTGGTCGAATAGGTGCTAACGAGCAAGAATTCTCTAAAAGTACTGTAGCCATGATCACTCAATTAGGGAAAAGGGGGCGAGTTGGAGAATTCACATTTAAGTGATCATGACCAAGGAAGGGTACTTAAAAGGGCTGGGTCAGAAATTGGGTCAAAAAATGAGGAAGAAAGGAAAAAGATGGAAAAAAGGGGGAAAGTGTTCTGAGTTAGAAGAAAAATTAGAGGAAAACTGCATGGGTAGTGAAATTTGTCACCCCTGCATAACGAATAAAAAGAATGTAGAGGTGGTGAAATTTGCCACCTTTGCAAGATCGACCTACATAGGTGGTGAAATTCATCACCCCTATAGAATTGGAAGGGAAAGTGTAGGGGTGGTGAAAATCACTACCCCTGCACCTCTAGTTTGCATTGATAGTAGAATTTGTCGCTGATGCAGGTTCTAGCCAAAAGGGGGCGCGGGTGGCAAAAATCACTGCTCATGTAGGATTGGTCTACGTGGGTGGAAAAATTCACCACTCACGTAGGTAAAAGGTAGTGGGCAGTTGAGAAGCATGGGTGGCAAAAATCACTGCCCATGCATGCTTCTAAAAGAGCTATGGGGAAAGGTGAGGGGCAGCTAAAATTGCTACCCCAACATGGAAAGAAAAATGGGAAGGCTGATGGGGAGGACAAGGTGGGAAGGAAAAATAAAAACAAAAACACTCTACCAACAATAAGAACTAAAAACAAAACTAAAAAAGAGGAAGGAAAAGAAAATGAATGCTAAAAACAAGACCTACCTAGAAAGTCGCACGCGTAGTAAGCTCAAATCTGCAAAAATGCACTTCAACTCATTCACTGGATCATCTAGATGCAATGGGCAAGAAGAGAGGAGGAAGAATTAAGAAAAATGAGGCTAAAATTAGGTTATATGGGGTGAAAATCGGCCCCAACAACTTGTTGCAAGTGGCAATAAATGCCTCACATGGAAATCGAGGCATGCAGGGGCGGCAAAATTCACTGCCCTTGCATGTTCGGTTGCAAGTTAGATGTAAAGGTGGAAAAAATTACTGCCCTTGCAGGGAAAATGTAGGGGCAACAAAAAATGCCACCCTTGTAGGTCAAGAATGAAATGCACTAGTGGCAAAAAATGCCGCTCATGCATGAGAATGGAGAAAATAAAACACCAACTCTGAAAGAGGCAGGTTTGGGTCTCCAGATTGTAACAAATTTTAGATTTCTAGGAAAATGTGACAAAAAGACATTATGAATTTCAAAAGGTGCAGTTGGACCAAGATGAGAATGAGAAGAACCCATCTCAAAAATAAACTTAGAGAGATGAAAGATGAAATAGACAAGTTTCGTAGGGGGTTGTTATCAAAAATGAGCTAAGCTAATTTTGGAAACAATAGCTAGCTCCTGTTGGGGAACTTCTATTAATTGAATCAATCAATGGGAGTAGAAACCAGTCTCTAAGTGCCTTCATCCAAGCCATTGGGCTACGGAGTCAAGCTAAAAATGAAAAAAAAATAGACAAAATGTAAAAATTGTACATATATACAAATGGACCCATCTAAGCTTCAAGGATTGAATAGCTTCAGATGCTGCCTGCTGTGAGATAGTGAGAATGGTGTTCCATCTTGATATTCCAACAAGAAGCTAGCCTCACCATAGAGCTATTGAATGGTGAACGGGCCTCTCCATAAGGAGTCAAATTTGCTGTGCATCCCTTTTGGTTCTCGCCTCTTGTCCCACAACAAGACTTGATCTCTAATTCAAAATTCGTGAACCTTAGCTTTTTTATCAAAAAGTTTTTTCACTTGGTTCTGATGCACTATAGTCTGATCCACTACCATGCTCACCATTCATTTAGCTCAGTTAGGCACATGATTCTTTTGTCGACTGAACTTTCGAAGGTTGAATCTTCGATTGCTTTGGTTAACTTGAGCGTTGGTAGTTTAAGAGTGATGGGGATTTTCGCATTCAATCCATATAGAAGTTGGAAAGGTGACATACCTATAGCCTTTTTGGGTGTTATCCTATCTACCCATAAAGCATCATATAATGCTTTGTGCCATGTTCTCTAATTGTCATCCACCAACTTTTTGATAATAGTGACCAGGTTCTTATTACTCGATTCTGCTTGGCCATTTTCTTGAGGGAAATAATCTAAAGTGTGGGATAGGGTAATCCCATAATAAAAACAAAATTGAGTAATTTCATATGATGAAAAATAGGCTACATTATTTGTTACAATCTTGAGTGGGACTCCAAACTGGGAGATGATATTTTCCTTGAGAAAAGTGCACACCACTTCAGACGTAGCGTGCTTGGTTGGGATGGCCTCCACCCACTTGGTAAAGTAATCTGTCACCGTGAGGACATAATCATGTCTGGCACTTGAAGATGGGTTGACCGTGCTAATGAAGTCAATACCCCACTGCTAAAAAGGCTCCTTGATTACCACTAGTTTGAGAGGTAAAGCATCTAGCTTAGGCTTCCCAACAAACTACTAACACAATTCACACGTACGCACCCATCTGTAGGCATCCTGAAACATCATGGGCCAATAATACCTTGCTTGTAGAATCTTTTGCGCTATCACTGGTGCAAAAAAAATGCCCTCCATAAGCCAAATTGTGGAAAGACTCCAAGAGTTTATCTTGTTGTGCCTTATCAACACAACGAAGAAATGCCCTGTCCAGGTTCCTTTTGTACAGACCATTATCCCACATGACATAACAAGCAGTCTTTAACTTAACATTCCATTTTTCCTTATAGGATAGATGAGTGGGACACTCACCATATGTTAGAAAATGGGTAATGTCAGAATACCACTAATCAATAGTGGCAACAAAGAGGACCGTAGGCACACCTTCGATCTCTATTCCTTCACTTTTCGCTTCATCTGGGATGTTGTTGGTGATCAACTAGCAAAGATCCTTTCCCTACATGAGTTTGGTAGGTTTGATGTCCAGATCAAACACTTGAATCTTAGTGATCCAATTACCTCTCTTCGTACCAAACTCCTGCTAAGTCAAAATGGACTTCACTGTGGTATCAAGTATGAGAACTTTGGTGTGCAAGTTTAGGATATAAAATATGAAATGCTTGACTGCTTTGACCATCATGTATGCATGCTTCTCCATGTTAGAATATTTTAGCTCATGAACCTTGAGTGGACAACTCATGAAAGAGATAGGAGATTCTACACCTTCATGGTTTTGTTGAACTAAAATGGATGAGAGTGTATGTTCAAAGGTGTAACTATATATTTTGAAGCTTTTAGTGAAGTCTGGACAAACTAGGACTGGCGCGCGACTAATTGCTTCTTTGATTTCTTTGAATACTGATTTGCCCTCAGCAGTCCATCTGAAGGTAGCATTGCCTTTCATCATATTGATGA
This sequence comes from Torreya grandis, assembly GCA_037957365.1. Classification (NCBI taxonomy): domain Eukaryota; kingdom Viridiplantae; phylum Streptophyta; class Pinopsida; order Cupressales; family Taxaceae; genus Torreya; species Torreya grandis. Next base: position 3,082,195 of record JARHVA010000713.1, on the reverse strand, counting down.
CATGGCGGGTCTTCTCAGTGAAATCAAGAATGAACCTTCAGAGAAAATTCACCTTTTCAAAGAATGAGTAAACTGTAATTTTGTTGGTAGGCAAAGTAAGTTTCTGGATGGACTTGACTCTTTTTGAGTCAATTTTAATACCTTCTCGGGACACAACGTGTCTGAGAAGTTTTCCTTTAGTCACCCCAAAGATAGACTTCTTTGGATTTAAAGAAATACCATTCTGACAACAACATTCTAGTATTTTTTGTAGATGGTGGACATGGCCAGAACGATGCTTTGAAAATACTATCAAATCATCCAGGTACACTATAATGAACTTACCCATCTCTTCTTTAAAAGTGAGGTCCATTGCCCTTTGAAATGTGGTGCCTACATTTATCAGACTAAAAGGCATCCTTTGATAGGTGAATGTGCCCCAAGGTGTGGTGAAGGCCGTCTTATGCTGGTCTGCTTTTCTGACTTCAACCTGATTATACCTTAAAAAATTGTCTAGCATTGATAACATTTCAGAATCTATTACCATTTATAGGACTTGATCCATGATAGGGAGAGGGTAGTTATCCTTTAAAGATAACTGATTCAAGTTCTTGAAATCCATGCAGATTCAAATTTCACCATTCTTCTTTCTGATAGGCACTATGTTGGTAATCCATGTGGAGTGATAGATTGGGAAAATTATCTGGGCATCAAGCATTTTTTTTATTTTAGCTAAAATAGTACCTAAGATTTTTAGATTGTATTGCCTGGACTTTTGCTTGTAAGGTACAGAGTTTGCCTTAAGAGGAATGTCACGGTGGATGTCATTTGGCCTGAGTGATTTCAGATCATCATAAGAATAAGCCAAGATGTCTATATATTGGTGAAGTAAACTAGCAAGCTTAAATCTCTCCTCAAGAGTGCAACATTTCCCAATGTTTACCATCTTAGGATCTCCTTTGGTTCCCAAGTTTACCTGATTAAAATCTTGAGAGGAGTTTGAATCTGTTCGCTGTTGTTTAATAAACCTGTCATGGTTATCAAACAACTTTTCTAGGAAAACTAGGCCTTTGGGAATCTTATTCCCCTTTAGCTATGAGAAATCTTCACCTGTGTTCATGCTTGATTTAGAAGTTGCTTCACATTCCTAGAGCTTACTACCTTCAAAATGTAATTGTTTAAAACTATCCTTTTGCTCCAAGAAGGCAATGATTTGATCATCGTTGTTAAATACTTGCCAATGGCTGGCATTATTAGGTACACTTGGCTCAAAGACCAGTTCAATAGTGTACTTATCTCCTTTAAAGTTTGGGTGGGGAACCAAGAGAGTAGCAGAGATAGCCAATGTATCCGTCTGATCATTGAATTCTCGTGGGATGGTAGAGATGCTGAAAGCATCAAAAATTTCAATTTGGTCCCAGACAAGATTGTGATAGTGGCACAATCTTTCATTTTTAGTCTGATAGAAGTTTCTTACCTGACAGACCACCAACTTGATGTCCCCTTTAGCATGGAGTAGCCTAATTCCTTTTTCTCTAGCAGCCTGTAATCCAAGTAACAGTGATTCATACTCAGCTATGTTGTTGGTGTTGTTAAATTGCAACTTGTAGGACAAAAAAATAATGTCTCCTTGAGGAGATACCAACACATCCCTAGCTCCTAAACTGGTAGAAGAATAACTACCATCAAATTCTAAGGTCTATACCTCGTTAGACACTACTTTTTCTTTGAAAACTCCTTCATTTGGGGGAAGAGGTTCTCCCATGTGTTCATTTTGCTTTGCTGATTTAGCCATTGTGTCAGCTGAACACAATTTCAAGTTATTACTTGTAGGAGTTTCATTAGATGCCTCATGGATCTCATCCATAGATAGAAAGTAATTGCCCATACCTGAAGACTCAAATAAAATTTGAGCTTTGGGTGCTGACGATCTGGTGACTACATACCTTGCCTCTTTTTCAGGAAGTAACTTCTTCATGACACCTTGAATTGGGATTCTTTCTTCTGACAAGTCCATACTTAACTCACCTCCAACATCTTTGCAAAAAATTTGCCCAAGTAGGATGCCGTAAGAGGATGAAACATCGGCCACTAAAACCATCATTTTTATCCATTTTTCTAGAAAAGCCACAAAATCAAATTGAGCATCTTTTATCTGACAAAGGAGGGGAACTTGCTTATTTTCCATAGAAAAACACCTCCCAAAAGTTTTGGTCAAAGTTAGGCCAAGGGAATCCACCACCTTCATGGGCATGACATTATTTGAGGCTCTAGAGTCTATTATGCAATTACTTAGTTTGTAACCATTTATTAACAGAGAAACATAAAAAGGTTCTTTTTTCCTGGGAGCAATAGGAGGAGTCAAAACAAGATTATTTTGGGAAAATTTATCTTTAGGAGGATCATGAATAGCCTTTAAAGAATCTTGTCCTATGGGCACAGCTTTGTTTTTCACATATTCTGCCAACCTATCAAATTGTTCTGGGTTAGCCCTCAAATATTCAATCTCTATCATTTGGATTTTAGTCTTTCTAGCGTGATCAATTATATCAAATAATTGAAAAGAGTTTGAAGCAGAGGAAGAGTCCATCATCTGGGACTTTAGTAGGTGTGGCACTAGTCTGAGTAATATAAGGGGAAGGTATGGGGTGGTTGGAGGTATTTACTTTTTTTATGAATTACCTAATCTTTTGATTGAGGAGGCAATGGAGTCCCTCATTTAGCGATGGAAACCGTTGGCCAGGGTTCTTCTTTTGCCTTTCCTTTATCAGCCTGTGGAGCTGACTGGTGTTGAGATCTATTGAAAACAACATAGGATCCATCCAACCCTTCTCCTTTACTTCTAGCTTCATCCTGGTAATCTAGGAAACTGATATTAGATTCGCCAGCTAATTTTTCTTCCTACTTATCGAAGAGATTAGCATCATCTTGTTGGTCCAACTGAGGTTGGAGCGAATAGTCATGTTTAGCCTCTAGGTAACCAACCACTGAATTGGTAAGTGTTGCTTCAATGGCCAATTTCCCTAGAGGGGGAAGTAGGCGATTTGGTTGCCCTTGGTTTTAGGTAGCATTACCCTGATATTGCTGATTCTAGAAATTTCTCCTAGGCATATCTCAATAGGTGGGGGCAGACGTACCTTGGGCTATTTGCCTCTTCAAAGCTATCAGTTCATTTGTCAATTTTTATACCATAGGATCTGTAGTGCATGTAGAAGAGCTTTCAGTAGATGAAGAGAATCTACTTTTACTAGGATCTTTTCTGATCTTACCTGCTAAGATAAGATCATCTTCAATCTCAGTAGCCAAATTTTGAGCCAATGCTAAATCCATAGGGCCAGCTCACCTCAACAAGAAACTTACTTTGGGAAGCTGCGAGTTGATAAAAAATACTTGAGATTCTCTAGCGTGGGTTGAGCAGCAGTTGGAATCTAGTTCCTTAACTTGTTGAATTTGGCTATGAAATCCCTCATGGGTTCCTAAGACTCTTTTTTCATCTGGGTTAGCTGTGTTAACAAAGTGTGTGCATCTTCAATAGGTTTAAATCTAGCTTTGAATTTAGCTTTGAGCGTGTCCCAATCAGTTACTGACCCAACCTGTAGGTGGTAGAACTAGTCTATAACAGCACCTTGCAAAGTTTTTACAAAAAGTCTCACTGCTACATCCTCAAATTCCACACTGATTACGCCACATGCTATGAAAAAAGTGGCAATATGCTCGTCGAGATGAACCTTCTCGTCACCAAAAAACTTAATTTTTTTTTTAGAACGACGAGGTAGTTCATGCAAAGGTGCAGTCAAATTAAGAGGACCAAAGGAATTGCCCCATAAGCCTTGAGCCATTATGATAGGATGATTAAATGGTGGGATAACAAACCTTAGTGGAGTGTTTATAGGCAAGGCCTAATTAACAATAGGAAAAGAAGCTCTACCTTACGTTGGTGACTTGATAAGGTCCAGAGGAAAACTCCTAGACCGTTGAAGGGAAGGTGGTGGAGGAAACAAATCAAAATTGCTCTGCTGTGCCAACTCAAATACGAGGTCAAAAACACCCTTGGCTCTCTGGCTTCTTGTGTAGCGTGGAGTTGCCAGATTTCAAATGAAAAAGGGATGGAAACTACTTCAAGTTGAAGCTTGAGGCTTCAAAATGCACGTTTGTATTCCCTAGGAGAGTCACCAAAAACTGTTGCGTGAATATTTTGTCATCAACTAACTGATGACAAAATGGGTATATCAACCACAACATAGAGAGATTTACGCCATGAAAAGTGTGGGTTTACCAGATCTAGATGAGGTAAATCTCTCTTCTCATCAAGGCGAGGTTCCCTATGAATATTTATCCACTATATGTATATATAATTAAGCAAAAAATAATAATGTGGGTGGTATAACAACATCCACCTCTCTTTTTTTAGAGGTGACGTACAAGGGACAAGAAAAAGAAATCCTGGTCATAGGCCAATAACATTCCTCTTCTTTCAGGAATGGTATCCAGCATAGAGCAAAAAATCACCTGAAGTAACAAAGTTCACAAAAAAACCTATGTAAGCATAAAGTCTTCAGTAGTTTCCTTCACTGATCCAAAACAAGTGCAACTGTAGAGTGAAACGAAGCACAAAGTCTTCACCTGAAACTACAAAATATAATAGAATCACAAAGATAAAAGTAGCTCAAAGTCTCTCTTCTACCTTTTAGAAATGCCCTCAGATAATATTAACACACCCACTTTGCTTATTAAATCAGATAAATAAGAGATTATCAGGAAAGAGGACATAAGAACTATTTTCTAAATAACACAGATAATTTTAACACAAAGTCTGAAATAAACTTGCTTCTCATTCATTTAATAAAATATGATTTACAAGTTGAGCACAAAGTCTCAAAAAGTGTTTCAATTTTGGAAATTTTTTTGCTCTCTATTATCCAAGATCCATTTACAAAAGAGGTCTCCACTATATATAGGGAGAAACTCTCAAAATTTAGAAAATAATAAAATACAAAAATATCTTAGCGAAAGATGACTCATCTTTAACTTTGAGATATTTTTCTAAACTTTTTACATGTAATTACATATTACAAAATTCCATGCACTTTTCTCAAGACAAAAGTGCATAAGGAAAGAAGAGAGAAGGGGAAAAACTTTAGTTTTTGCTGCCAGACTTCTTCAGATGAGCATTGTACATAGCAATAGATACTTGAATTCCTATACTATCTGGTGCAACTATGTTCTTGGAGATGACCCTGGCTCTAATTAAAGCATCCTTCAATGCTATGATGGCCTTAGCATGATTAGTTAACCTAGACCTCAGATTGTCTAGAGTTAACTGAGTATCTAAAATATGGTCCACGAAAACCATTGAGAAGGCTTTTTCTTCAAAATTCTTTTGAATCATCCCCTTGAAGCTTTGGATCATTTCTTCAGCTAAGAGGAAATGGTTATCCCTAGAAGTGAGGTTTCAAGGTAGCTCTTCTAGTCTATTCAACAGGCCTGTGTCACTCTTCTCACTAGCATCCCTGAAAGATTTGAGATCTTCAACCAACTCCTTGAGTACCTGTATCCTGTATATCAGTGACTCCTTGATCTCAACATAGGAATCCTTGTTATAAATGACACTGATAGATATCAAGATGCTTTTCTTCATATCCTTCATCTCCCTTCATTTGCTAAGATATTTTTCTGTACTATCAACATCCTGAGAGATAAGAGAGACAAGGTCATCTAAATCTGCTCTCACCTTCCTCATCTTGTCTATCTTTTCAGCAACCTCTGTGAGTAAGGAAATTCCCTGAGTGTGCATCTTTTCAACGTAATCCTCCAACACTTTCCCTTTCAAGTAGGTTTTCTCTGCCTTTTGAATGACAGAGTCATCTATAGAGAAGGCCTCTAGATTTATCGCTTTAGGGGGAAGAGTGAATTTCCTTATTACTGCCGTCAACTGCTCCATCTTGGCCTTATAATAGTCTTTCATCTCCTTTTCTCAGTCAAATTTCTAGACCATGATGTCCATTGTAGACTGTAGATCACTTTTTGCACCTTCATAACTTTGCCAAGTTCAACACGAAAGATGGAATAGCTGATCATTTCAAAACCCTCAAGGGTTGCGTCCTGCAGAGGCTTAGCTATTTTCAAAAATTTATGCCCCTTTTTCTCAACCAATTTTGAGAGGATCCTTGGCCTCTTAGGAGCTTTAGCTTTCACCAACACTATTTTGCCAAAATTGAAGTCATCTGCAGAGATGGCTAGCTTCTTTCTTTTGGGTGTGAATGCTGACATCTAGGGTGGGAGAGAAGTACTTACTATGGCAATAATTTCCATAGCTGGTGTTACCATGGCAATGCCTATATTTCTATTAGTAATAGTGGTTGTAGTAGGAGCGATAGGCAAAACTATATCAGCCGTTGATTCTGGCTCAAGCACAAAATTTTCTCCCAGATTGAAAGAAGGAGATGCCAAACTAGGAATGGATCTAGAGGAGTGAAGAGTATCTCCAGAAGTGCCCTGAGAATCACCAAATATAACTCTAGAAGGAGAGGCAGCTCCAGAAGAAGGAACACTGATAAGAGAGAGAGAAGAAGGAAATGCCACAGGAGACTGAGGGGGAGAAGGAGAGATGCTCTTAAGCAGTTGCGCTTCTTCCTGAGAAGGTAGAGGCTCAGTCTTTTGTTGTTTTAAATTCCAGTCATCTGTCTCCATTGGTTGGGCTACCTATTTCTGAGAGCCCTATTCTATAATTTCTTTAGCCACTACTTCTAGCTCTTTAGTAACCTTTGATTTTTTAGAAATAAAGATGATTCTAGGCTTGTGAGGCCTAGATAGGGAAGGAACATCACCTTTATTCTTGGTCCTATTTTTTGCTTTCTTCCTCATCTCTACCTAGAACTCAACCTCTAACCTCGTGATAAATTCTTTCCGTATGATCCCTTTGGCTGCTAACCAATCATTGGTGTTAGCCAATATTGGCTCAAATCTCTTCCTCAGAGAAGTTAGTTCTTTCAAAGACCACTGAATTAGAGGAAGAGGGGAGCCAACAATATTTTCAGCCAAGTACTTGCTATTGATAATGCTCTTGTCATCAACCAGAATGGGAGGAATCTTTACAAGCCCCAAATACTCAATTTGTTCCAGGGTCAGCCTGCTATAGTCCATCCTCCTAATTTCTTTTGCTATTCTCAAGTCTACCTAGATGTCTTCGATCATAGGCTCATGGAATTGAGTCTTTTATCTGATCATGTCCTTGACTCCCCTATAGTCAAATTTGTCCCTTCTCTTGAATTGTTTCATAGTGACCAGCTGCATCTCTATTTCTATGACTTTGGCTTTGGCTGCTGTTAAGATAGAGTATCTGCCAATTTCAACTAGAAACTTGAGACCTGGCTTTTTTGGCTCCATCTACCTAGTATATATGACAACCATTTATCGACAAAGCTCTATCAGAACTAACTTATCAGAAGGAAACTTGGGGAGCATATAGGGATAGCCTTGGAAAAAGCCAACCCAAAAATAACAAAAGGTGGGAAATTGAAAGAACATTCAACCATAGTCATTGACGACTGTCTAAGCTTCATCAAATACTCTCTTCTGTTCAAGATGAGGGTCTAAGAGGCATAAAAACATAGCAAAGAAAGCATCATTACCCTTTTGAAATGGCGGATTGATCCTTGAAGCATTAATTGGGGGTAATATGAGTAGACTGGGGTGGTCTTTCTATCCCCTTCAGTTGTCAAACCTAGAAAGGTTCACATCGAGGTAGCTATGTACACAAGGTATGAGGTCATATATAACTTGGAAGAAGTCTGTACCTTGGTTAGCTGCTCATGAAGGGTGTTGTTGATTTGCTCACCCTAAAAGATGACCTACTTACGTTAGAGGATGATCTTAATGAATAGGTACATCCACTTGTGGAACTGTGAGGAAGACGGGAGTCCTCGCACTCTACTGAGAAGGGTGATCAAGTCACTGACTTCTTCAATGAAATCGCTCCTTGTAAAGTTTCACAGCCATCTAGATAGATTAGTTTTGGGTGTCTTCAACCACCTGTTATTCATCACTTTCTTTGCCATTTCAGGGTCTTTATCATACTCTTTCTAGGTTTTTATGAAGTCAACCTTTAGTACTTCAGTAGCAGGAGGGCACATGAAGACTTTGTCAATAAATTCAGGATCCAGTTGAATTACTATGTTGCCACTGGCATCTAAGACTGATCTTGTCTCCTTGTTGTAGAACTGGGCACACTAGAGGATGAACTCCGTATGATGTGCTGCCACCAGGAAAGTGGCAACCAAGTGAATGTTGCTTTCAATGATCCTCTTTATTTTAGAACTTGGGTTCACTGCCTTAGTTCAGGTCATGAACTCGGCCATATCCACGTAGCCAATTTCATTGTCCCTGATGTCGTCAACGTTGGAGGTGATCGAAGTGATTGGGAAGATGCCCTGGTATTTATACTTCATGGTCTTTGACTTTCTGGGAGACATTTCAGACATTGGAACTGGCCTCAGTCGAATAAGTGCTAATGAGCAAGAATTCTCTGAAAGTACTATAGTCATGATCACTCAATTAGAGAAAAGGGGGCGAGTTGGGGAATTTGTATATTAAGTGATCATGACCAAGGAAGGGTACTTAAAAGGGCTGGGTCAGAAATTAGGTCAAAAAATGAGGAAGAAAGGAAAAAGATGGAAAAAGGGGAAAGCGTTCTGGAGTTAGAAGAAAAATTAGAATAAAAATGCATGGGCGGCAAAATTTGCTGCCCCTGCATAATGAATAAAAAGAATGTAGAGGTGGCAAAATTCACTACCCCTACATGATCAGCCTGCATGAGTAGCAAAATTTTCCACCCATATAGAATTGGAAGGGAAAGTGTAGGGGCAGAGAAAATCACTGCCCCTACACTTCTAGCCTACATTGGTGGCAGAATTTGCCATCGATGCAAGTTCTGGCCAAAAGGGGGCACGAGCGGTGAAAATCACCACCTGTGCAAGATTGGCCTGCATGGGTGGCAAAATTCACCGCCTATGCAGGTAAAAGGTAGAGGGTAGCTGAGAAGCATGGGGGGCAAATTTTTTTGCCCATGCAGGCTTTTAAAAGAATCATGGGGAAAGGTGAGGGGTGGCTAAAATCGCCACCCTAACACAAAAATAAAAATGGAAAGGCCGATGGGGAGGACAAGGTGAGAAGGAAAAACAAAAACAAAAACACTCTAACAACAACAAAAACTAAAAATGAAGCTAAAAAGGAGGAAGGAAAAGAAAATGAATGCTAAAAACAAGACCTACCTAGAAAGCTGCATGCATAGTAAGCTCAAATCTGCAAAAATGCACTTCAACTCGTTCTCTGGGTTGTCCAAATGCAAAGGGCAGGAAGAGAGGAGGAAGAATGAAGAAAAATGAGGCTAAAATCAGGTTATATGGGGAAAAAATTGGCCCCAAAAACCCATCGCATGTGGCAAAAAATGTCGTGCATGGAAATCGAGGCATGCAGGGGCGGTAAAATTCACCGCCCTTGCATGTTCAATTGCAAGTTAGATGCAGGCGCAACAAAAATTGCCGCCCTTGTAGGGAAAATGCAGGGGTAGCAAAAAATGGTGACCTTGCAGGTCAAGAATGAAATGCACTGGCAGCAAAAAATGCCACTCATGCACGAGAATGGAGAAAATAAAACACCAACTTTGAAAGAGGCAGGTTTGGGTCTCCAGATTGTAACAACTTTCACATTTCTAGGAAAACATGAAAAAAAGACATTACAAATTTTGAAAGGTGCAGTTGGACCAAGATGAGAATGAGAAGAACCCGTCTCGAAAACAAACTTAGAGAGATGAAAGATGAAACATACAAGTTTTGTAGGGGGTTGTTCCCAAAAATGAGCTAAGCTAATTTTGGAAACAACAAATCTAAGAAGGGCTTTGTCTTGATCTTCATGGGGTTTATATCCATTATAATCATCTTCAGATCCTACTGTTATGGGGATATCATCAAAATTAATGGGGTTATCTTGACCATCATAAAATTTCTCATCTTCATAACTAAGGCCATAAGAGGCCCCACTATGAGTGAACCTTTGAGTCATGTCTAAGAAGAGTTGTTCAGTGTGTTTGATTAACTTTGGACCAATGCTTTACAACCAAACAAAGTATGTTTTGGCTTTCTTTTAAATAAATAACCAAGGCACTAGTGAGACTATGGAGGGTGGTTTGAAACCACACATAATTTAGAAGATTTGGTTCATGAGTTTACTCAATGTTTGGTAAATTTGAAATTGTATAGATCAAAAAAGAGTAAGGTAACTCAAAGACCCAAGGTAAAAACTAGTACACCAAAGCCTAGAACTTTGTGATATGGCCGTACTGTAAAAGCTAGTTTCAACTTTGATAAGTTGACCCTAGAAGTTTAGAGGAAAACTCTCTAGACTATGAAGACAAAATGAACTAAGCAACTCAAGATGTAAAAACATATGTGAATCACTAAGTATAAGGCTAAGACCAAATAGGCAGCACAACGTCACCACATTATTATAGTAGGATAAAATATGTTATAGGAATCAAAGCATGAGTGATATCCAAGATGACTTGAGTCCACCAAGAAGATATGTGATTTTTGAGTCTTATTAAATGACCTTCAATTTAAATGGAAAATTGAACCTAAGTTAAAACAAGCTTAGTGCACAAATGGTGAACCCACTTTGACACGCCAACCCTTAGAACTTAGAAAGGTTCAATTTTGAATGTGGATTACAAATGAATGATTTAAAAAAATTGGGTAAAGTATCTAGACTCAATTGGGTAGCATGACTTCACCAAAGTGGATGATATGACACAAAGCTTTTGATAAAAATTTGAATAAGGAAAAGATGAATTTTCCATTTGGACAATGTAAAGCCTCTTTTGTTCAAGAAAATTGAGGATAATGTGTTTTGGTTAAGTTAATTGAGTCAACAATTATTTTTAGACACAAATCAAGACCAAGTAAGCTAATGACAAAAAAATGTCTTAAGTCTAAATTGACAAGGTATGGCAAAGTGGGGTCTATTAAACTAGCAAGGTTTCGATCATTCTAGGGGAATCAATTGCATAATGACTTTCACATCAAATGATGAAAAATATAAGCATGGAAATTAGTTTACCATGACATTGGCTATTTTTAAAAAGGTCTAGTCCTTTTTACAACCACTACATCCTACTATTCGCTCAGTGTAGTGCGATGTCCAAATATAGATACATCCCATGTACAACTCCAAAGGAGTCAAATGAAGTCAATATTGGGAGGTGAAACCTTAGGTTAAATCTTCCCTAAAGAACTCATGGGAGGTAATGATGTCCCCCTCATAAGCTAAGTTTGCATGAAAATAAAGAAAGCATAAAATAGAAAGACTTTAGGGTCATTTTCAAGATCACCCAAACTTTGGCAAGTTTTTGGGGAGTGCTTTAGATGACTTTATTTATAAGCCTTGGACTAGGCTATTTTAAATAGGAATGGTGCTTTTGATTCCAAAGGTTCCCTAAAGGGGACAAATGGAAGAGTATACATGCAACATTCTTCTTTTTTCCAAATACAATCTAATCAAACAACTATTGCAAATAAGAATTGACAAGTGTGCTCAATTTTAAGCCCAAATGAAATATTTGGTGGTGTTCATTTGACCCCTTGGTCTTAGTTGCAAACATTGAAAAAATTTACCAAAACATTTAAATTCTTTGTTTAACACCCATAACAAAGTTCCTAATTGATTTTTAAGCATGAAAAAGATGATTTAAACATGTTAAATCAAATGTCAACTTGGTCCTTAGAAAAAATGTTAGCATGCCCTTTAACTTTGAATCTCTTTTTAGTTTGAAATAATGAACTTTAGAAAAATAGCTCTCAAGTCTATGTTTTAAGAAAAACAAAGTGATCGACATCGATTATTACAACTGACAATAATTACTTTGGCTAATCAAGATCTAACTGATGTCAGTTTTTATAATCGATGTCAGTTAAGCTAGGTAACTAATGTCATTATTACTTGTTTACGTTGGTTACTGTGTAAAACCATGAAAACTAAAAATAGCAAAGAAAAGTTAGAAAATCAATTTGCAAGAATTTTAAAGGTCCAAATGAATATTTTAAAGTTGTAAAATGATCTTCTTCAAGTGTGAGATGTGTCTTGTCCCACTAGGTGTGCCAAGATGTAGAGAGGATTATAAAGTAAGTTAGTCAAGCATTAGTCCATAAATAATGAAACATGCATAAAGAACTAACTAACCAAGCCTATCTATTTCTATGGGAATTAAAAAGAATATCAAGAAATAAATGAAAGAAAGTAACCTCATATTACCTTCCCAAATGGAATCACCATACCCATGTGGCTCAAAGGCATGTTATCCCTTGATCAAACATCCTTATCTTTGTCAACAATGGTTATAAGTTCCTCTAATGCCTCAAGAACACTCCATAAAACCTAGGCTCATGATTCCAAATCACTAAACTAGCCTATCAATGATGATTTCAAACAATATCTATGATCAAATGTAAAGCCTTATGGAAATAATTTAACATTATAACTTTGTAATGTTTAAGATTTTTTATTCATGTCCATGGCCTCTCTATTTATAGATTTTTGAGATTGGTCAGGATCAAACATGACCATTCATCTCAAGATTGAGATGTGTGGTCATGGATAATCCTAATATTTGGAATTAAATCCATAATTATCTTCATCATGACCTTGGAAGAAGGGGCATTGAAGAGGCATGGGAGGCATTAACTAGGCATGGGTGACCCATAATCTTGATATTTGTGGCATTTATGGGCTAGGGATGTCTTCCCAAGAAATGATGTCACCTGATAATGTAGTTAATAGTATTAAATTTTCAAAAATAAATATTCAAATCTCATTGAAAATCCAATTAAGCTCTTGATTTGGATTAATTAGCCCTAAACAAGGTTAATCAACATTTGTGCAATTATTTGAAAATTGGCCCTAAATTAATCAAAATGGTCAAAAAGTCATATTATTGAGTTATAATTTGACTCAGGAATAATTATAAGGTGACATTAGATGCGTTGGAACCATTTTTCCATTTAGTATCTTTCTAACACAAAATAACAAAGGTACATGGCATGTACCAATGCTTTAGGAGAAAAGAGTGATCTAGAACACAAAAGGTGAAATTATCATTTTGACTCAAAATGAATTGACTAAAGTTAGTTGGCCCATAAATTACATTACCCCATTTAGGGATACTTTGACCTAATTTGGCACTTGTAAATGACAAGTTTGAACCATTTAATGTGTTTATGTATTTTGACCTAAAATGTGCATTTGAGTGCAATTTGAGTAAGATTGATAATTTCAACACAAATGGTGTTAGGAATTAGATGTCTACAATGAGTAACCAAGCCCCATACTACCCTGTTGTTACCATTTCAAGACTTCATCTTTTGGATTGTGAAATAAATCACACTCCCTAATTCCCTACCATTATCCAACCATAGGCCATTCCTTGTCTATTACTAATCTAATCACAACTTTAACCAACCAATCATTTGAAGACCAAGCTATGTTTAAAACTAGTATTATCAATTCATTAAAGACCAAAGATAAAATAACTAACCAATCCAAGATGTTTTTATTGGACCAACTATTTATGATAAGTCAACCTGTGATGAATCAGCTTTTAATCTTAGACCTGTTGTCAAGAAGTCACACTCTAAAGAGGTAGTCTTTGCTGAGTCACTTATTAATGATTATAACCACCTTTGGAAAAATTATTACCTCAATCATATGCCTATTTTTCAAGAGCCTCCTATTACCAAGCCAGTCTTTAAGGATTTATCTCTTGACCTTTTTCCCATTATGGAGGAGTCCCACTCTAACAAACTAGTCTTTGTAGAGCCCATCATGCCATCACATTCCATTACTTATCCAATACCAAACATTCAACAAGACATCATTGTAATAGAGTACCCATCAGATGAAGAAGGAGAATTAGAGTCATATTTTATTCTTAAACCAAAATTGGATTCAGCATCAAAATTGGAATCAAGATTAATCTCAACATCGAATTCAGAGTCCTTTGAGTTAGAATTAGATTCAAATACATAATATGCTGATAACTATTACAACATTGGTTATGCATGCCTTATGGATCAATTTGAATACATTTGTGATCCTTCTATGGATTTTGAGGATGAGTACTTTAGCTTCAACACAAGTTATCCTAGTATCTTATAGGAGGATTGTGTAGCCAAATCCCATTCCATTACTGTTTCACAGGCCATTACCACTAACCAACATAACTATAATATTAACATTCCATCTCCCATAAGTGTTGATTGGGAATAAAAGAATCACACTTTATTGAACTAAATCTATGGAGACATAGCATTTCAAGAAGAACAAGGAAGCCAAGACCACATTCATGTAGCAGAAGAACACTCTCCTAGTTAAACCTTTTTGGAGGCACTAGGGGACAAGCAAATTTCAAACTCAACATATTTTAGTGAATTTTTTTTGAAAGCACTAGAAGAAAATAAAATTTAAAATCCAATTTTCATTAGTGCAACTTTATTAGAGGCACTATGGGATAATCAAGACAAATTCATTGGTGAAAACCTTATCAAGGCACCAATAGCTAAACATAAAATTTATTCAATGATTGATGAAGACAAAATCAAAGATCAAATCATAATAGGTTCCAATATATAGCCTAATCAAATGGTATCTACTCTCAATATCAAACAACAAAAAAATACGGTGGTCCTATTGAGAGCATCTTCAAAGGTATTCAACCCTGAGACATCCAAATCTATGTCAAATCCAACATCAACAAAATTACATGTGACTAAAAATATTGTTCTTCATTTATTTCCCTACGATTATACATTCCATTATCATCTACCATTCCATTTCATAATTAAACCTACCATCCATTATTTATCCTTGTTTACCATCCATGACCTCACTTTCCTTTATAGAGGCTACAAATATAACTTATCTCGATGCTTGAAGGAATCAAAATCAATGACCAATGAAGATCATAAAAGTATTTTTGACACCCAAATCTATAGGTAGTTCTTAACAAAGTAGTTATTCAGATGAGGTATGGGCTAGTAGTTAAGATGATTGATTATTCTATTTGTATCATTTTATGATTAGGATGTGAATCTCCACTTCATAAATAATAATAAATCATATGCCATTTTTCTATACCCTGGACAAAAATATCCAGAATCTAAAACCAATAATCACCCAAGCCAAAAACATGTACATACCATTTCAATTGCCATATCCATTTTCCATTATCACATATCCTACCATTTATCCCATCACTTTGGGTTAACCCTCATACCATTTTATCTAATCTATTTAAATCCATCATTATCCTAAATAATTCCATTCCATTTTACCATACCATTCCTATTTAGACCAAAGCCTATTTTTAGTTATCCTACCCAATCTTGTTTTGATCTTGGTTCTTTTGGTTCTTACCACACTTTTTACGAGGGGATTCTGATCAAGTTTCAAATCTTATCAAATCTATGTTTCAATGACAGTCTATGAAATTAGTGTGATAATTCATCTGGCATGATATCTTTCATTTTACATCCTATATCAAAGTTAGTTTATGTGAGCCTAATTATAACTACGTATGGGCAAATCAATGCTCACCAGTCTTGCTACTAATTATAACTATCTATGGGTAAATTAGTATCATTGATCTAATCTATTATATCCTAGTTATAAATAATTATGGGAAAACTAGGGGTAACACTTATTTATTATGCATTTCCACATCACTTTGCCATTATTATTCTCATTTGACTAACCATTTGCCAAATTTGAGAACTTGTTGGGAATTAGTTGGTTTTTCCTCACCTTTTGTGTGGATAGAATTACTATGACTTGAGGTCATTTTGGAACTATTTAGGTCATGCTAAATTCATGTGGAGGTCACCTTAATCTCCCTAAGACACACTTTTACAATTTTTTGAGCAACCTAAGCCATGCTCTCACCATTTTGTGAGTAACTTAAGCCACACTCTCACCATTTTATGAGCAACCTAAGACAAATGATCTTGATGTTTTGAAAGTAGGTATCTTGTCATTCTATAATGAGTTGAGATACCTAAAAATGCTAAAAACATTTCAAATATTTCAAAATCTAAAAACATTTATCTTATCTAAGCTTAGTTATTTATCCTCGATCTACCCTACTGAGGCAAAGTCATTGTTAGGATGCTTTATTTTGATTTTGTTTTCAAGATTTTTGTTTGTTTGTTTATTTCAAGTTATTTGTCTATTTATTCACTTTATGTTTATCTGTTTATTCAATTTCGTATTTATTTTCTTTTAGCACTATTGCCTTGACTCAGTCTATATGTGTTCATTAGGTAATTTCTTACGCACATTATTCTTGAGTCCATCCATATTCATACATGAACATTATCATCATGGTTTTTATCATTGGTGAATTATTTTTGAGTGTTTATTAGATCGAGAGTCAATCCTCATGCATATTTTGGGATAGTCTTCATGATGTTCTATCATGATGCATACCATCACATGCTACAATAAAAATAAGCTTCAAGAAGGTCTATAATCAATAGAGCCACAAAATTTTCTCCTTGGAACCTTCGAAAAACCTTCCACCCATCTTGATAAGATCAACCCATTGACCATTCTAGTTGTATCATTACTAATAAGGATGATCATCTCCTCATTGGTAGGTATAAATGAATCTTTTTTAATGATCAAATCTTATTCTTCTATCCATCCCTTTCATCATCTTGTGCATCCTCATATGCTTGGTTGTTTGTGGCTTCTTTAGTCATTAGACCATCACATTTATGTTTTCACTTACTCATCTTTAATCTATATTCTAGGCTATATCCTTGAGTTATGCTTGCTAATCAGCCCTAACTAGGGTACCATCATCTTTATCTAATCCAGGTCATCTTAATGATTATAATTGCCTATGGGCAAATCATCATTTTTGAATTTTATTCTTGATTATAACTACCTTTGGGAAAATAAATATCCTTTTTAAATCAATGCATGAAAGAATTTTATCCTTTGGAATAATCTCACTCATGAGTTAATTCCACATTTTTATTATTGCTTCTTTTTGAGGGACTATCCATCCACATATGTGATGGCCATTCCCTCGAGGGCATCATCATAGGCTTTTGAAAAGATGTTTGGAGCTTTTTTATTCAATCATCATCTTCTTTTTGGCATATAGGTCATTTTTAATTATTTGAGAAGACATTTCTTTCCTACATTTTACAATATCTTCCCAAATAGGGAAAACTATAGACACCTGAATTTGGCTACCAATAACCTCCAACCAGGCTTTTGCTCAATTTCCACCAAAATGCATAATTTAGCCTCAAAACATTAAAACACATTAAAATATTTGAAACTAACATATTAAAGTGCTGATTTTATCTAAAGTATCACTAAATGGGGTAATGTGTTTTATGGGCCAACTAACTTTGATAAGATCATTTCAAGTCAAAATACTAATTTTACACCTAGGTGTGGTAGATTTCTCTTTTCTATCAAATCTCTTGTACAAGACATGTTCCCTTGTTATTTGGTGTTGACAACATTCTAAATGAGATAATGGATCTAATACATCTAACACCAACTTCCAATTCTAATTTAGTCAAATTTTATGCCAATAACAAGATGTTTTGACCAATTTGTGAACCAAAGAGACAAGGTTTACACATAAATGACTAATCATGCTTAAAGCTAATTAATTTAAATCATGATCTTAATTAAGAATTACATGGAACTTGTTGAACAGATATTTATTATGAATTTATTGTCATTAATTACATTATCAAATGACATCATTCTATGGGGTGGCATCCATAAGCCATAAATGCATAAAATATCAAGATTTATGCCTCCCATGCCTCATTAAAACCCTCCATGACTATTCATTACCCCTCTATCCCAAATATTTATGAGCCTATTTATGAATTTTAATTACATAATTGAATTAATCCTTAGCCACACATCTTCATCTTGAGATAGATGGTTTAGGTTGAAACCATTTTTGAAAATCTATAAATAGGAGAGCCATGAACATGAATTTTAAGATCTTTTATGCCAAAATTATAATGCTCAAATTCATTCAAAATCATTACAGGTTAGTGTTATAATGCCCAAATATTGAGCCAAGCCAAGCCAAAGCCAAACATGGTGCCAAGGAGAGATGGAGGTAGCCACACTTCACTGATGCAGACTTTATGATTACAAACCAAGAAAGCCACTTTAAAAAGCTATTTGAAGCATGTAAGGAAGGTGAAAGAAGGTTTCTTTTACATTTTAGTTATGCTTTCCATTCTATTCTTGTCAACTATGCTCCCCCTTTGTGATAGGCTTAAAGTGTTATAATTAGTGTGTTTTATTTGGATTTATTTTATTCACTAACATAATACTAATCTCCCCTTATTACAATCTTATGTTCACATAATGGCATGCCCGGTGGGACCCTAACCCCACAAATTTGCTTAGAAAGGATCTTTTAAGCAACCTACTAACCAATTTTATGCAGAATCTTGGAGTAAAGGAGTCAAAAGAGTGAAATTTTAAGTTAAAATTCCATTTTTTTGATAATTATAATTTTATTCCTAGTAACATTAGTACCTAGAGCAAGATCTATAGTCAAAAGGTCAATAAGTCAAAAAGTGCATCTAGAAATATCTATAGTCCACATTAAATCATATCAAAGATATAATGATGAGTGGTAACTGAATAGAGTCAATGGGTCCCAAAGATCCAATGGTGTGCATTTGATCATGCACCTAAGATATAATGGTGAGCATCAGGTCAAAAAGTTAGAGGATATTGAGATCAAATGAAGGGATGACAAGTGTCATGATCACAGTGACCAAGTATATCAATGGTGTATGTTTGATCAAGCAAAAAGAGATTGATGACACATGTTTAATCAATCTAAGTAAATCAATGGTACATGTAAGGTCAAAAGGTTAAAGAGCTAGATTGAATATAAGGCCACCATATGGTGTAAGAATATTAAATCTTATATGTGATAGTAGGAGCTTGAAGATGAATGAGGAGCTAATATTTGGCACATTTTTAAAAGCCTAAATCAAAATCGATGGTCAATATTAAAAGTTGAAAGCCAAGGGAATTAAATTGAGAACAATTATGACCTAGGTTAAATTAGAGAAAATGCTTCAAAGAACTATGTATCCATTAGAGACTAGTCAAATGTCACACATAGACATAGTCATGCAGTCAGGGGTTGTCAATGATAAGTTCTATTACCTTTAAATCATAGTCTTGACCTTTGGTTCAAAGATTTATAACTTATGGGGATATTTTATGGGGTCATAGTATTATTTTGTGACTATGATCATTGCTCTTTAAATAATATCTATGCATATAGTGAGTTCTCAGCTTCCACAAGGTTCAAAAATAGAATTGGTCTATTTAGACCTAATATAGTCGAGAATAAGCTATGAAACTTGTATATCTGCATCGATATAATGACTATATGAAAACCAAAAAATTGGATTGGTTTTCTATTTATAATGTATACCTATACTCAAATTTTTTAGTAGGGGTAGATATATGGTTATGGTGGAGTGTCTCGTCTTTTGACATAGTCATAGCTCTGATAAATAGCCACCCAAAATAGACATGGCATAGTTTTGTCTAGATTCAAGATATGAGGGCTTTGTACTTATATGAAAGTAAGTGGGAAGATGGCATAGAAGATCAAAGCAAAGGTATTTGGGGATTGAAGAGTAGTTGGATCATTCATTTATATTTTATAGCCTTTAAATATTTTCTCCAATAGTAAGCCCATGACTCATCATCTAAAATAGATTCTTGTCTTTAGTGGATCTCTCATCCTATAATAAAGCTTGAATATTATTAGAGATAAATACATGTTAACTTGTTAATGAAGATCAGCCTTGATTGGATTAAAATGTGGTGGAGATTTCAAGAAAGGTAATGATAATTCATTGATTGATTTATAAATACATGTTCCCCCTCTTATCTATTCCCCTTTTTTATATATCACCCATTCTTTCTCATTTGTAAGGACCCTCATTTTTTGGGAGTATCAGAGGACTGTCTGAGATATTGCAAAATATGCTCATCTTGATTAGGCTAAACCCTATCAAAAATTTGTAAGAACTACATTTTGATGCAATAATAGACTTTATTTACCTATTTATTGCCTTGGATGTGTGCTGAATGAGTTGTGCATGATGTCATTATGTGAAGGAGAATATTCCTCATCCATTGTCCTCCTTTTTGACCTCTTTTAGACTATTTTCAAGCTATCTATAGGTGTAGATTATTATTCTTTCTTCCATTGATGTAAGATATTAGTGAGTCTTATAAATCTTATTTATTTTCATTCTTTTCTTCTTGAACCTAGTCCATGAAATACTTATGCAGTCAGCTAGATTATGAGGTTATGTGAGCTAGCATTGTCTTGTGCTGATCTAGTGTCGGTTCAAGCTTATGGGAGTTTCCCATTTTTATTTGGTGTATCAAATTTTAGCCTTTTTAGGAGCTATTTTACCCTTTCTAACCCTTTTCCTTATGACAACATTATCTTAGGTGATCCATCAAGAGCAAGCTGACCTTTTCTGAAGGTATAACCCTATCATAGGTTACCCACAGCCTGGGGTTGTCCTAATATTATGACTGGGAGTGTAGGAACCTAAAAAACTCTTTCAAAAGGGTGTAATTAAATTTCATAACATGAATTACAATAAATAAAATGTTATAGTATAAAAATAATGCATATAATCTAGGTTGAAAGTACTTGATATAGATTGAAATTGAAATAGCAAGGTTTAGGAGTACACCTATGTGTTGATGTAACCATCTTGCCTATTGGAAAATTGTTTTAAAAAATATGTATCATTATAAGGCTCTAAAATTAAGACTAAGATAAATATACATAAATATTTAAAGTAAAAATATCTAAGGAGATAGATATAGAGAGAGATTAGAAGGCACATGCCCTCAACTTTGGAGGAAAAGTGAGTTGCCACCTAGTAATTGAGATTAGGTCAACCATGAAACCCAATGATACTTATAACCTGGTGAGGTTATATGATCAAATAAAACCTAAAAACTTTGAAATATTTATTTATTTGATCACCTCAACCATACAAAAAAATGTGAACCAACTATTATAGTATATTGGCTCAATAAAAGTTCATAAAAGTCTATGGGGTATTAGTAAGAAAAATTCCATGATATGGTAACATTCCATATAAGATTTTTAAAATTTGAAATTGATTTGTATTTTTAAATATTAGGCATATGTTTCATAGTATATGCACCTTAGATACATCTCATGCTAAAACTATGTATAATAATAGTACCAATCTATAAAATTCTACCATAACTAGGAATCTAAATTGTATAACTATGTGCTTTGGCCAATTTGGATAACTATGTGTGGAGAAGATGATTCCAAAGCATTTCTCCACTATATATGGATAAATATAAAAGCTTATATAAATTTGAAATATGAAGACATGCTTATGAAACATGCCTCCAATGTAAACTAGGAATGCTAAATACTAAATAAATGTGGAGAACATGCTTCCAAAGCATGCCCCCATTGAATCTAAAAATTGATATAAGTACCATATACTAAATGAGTCTGGAGAACATTATTCCAAATCATTCTCACAATAAATTTGAGAACTATGAATGTGTGAAGTTCATGCCCATATGACATGCCCCCATTGAATCTAAAAACTGATTTAAGTACCATATATTGAATGTGGATAACATGCTTCCAAAGCATGCCCCCACTCTAATATCAGAAACTATGCTAAGTGTGGAGAACATGCCTCTATAACCATGCCCAAACTAATATGAACCCCCTTTGAGGTAAAGGAAAAATATGAATTATTAGTTACATCACCTCAAAAGGATAAGATAACTGTATAATCTGTCAATGTAACTGTAGACACCCCATTCTGGCCACAACTGGCTTCCGATCAGACTTCAAATTTATTTCTAACAAACATTAAAAATTAAGCTTGGTAATCAATGAAAATCCCAATTTAATTTTCACACCATTAATTAATGCTCAGAATCATGTTGAGGCATCCCTATTTGGGGTATTATTCTATATGCAACAATAACCTTTCATAGATTCATCCTCAACCTAACAACTTGTAGTTTGGCCTATGAACCCATTAATTGAGTCACTTGAAAAATTATTAAAAGATTTAAAATTGTAATAAAAATAAATCAACTGATTAAACTAGATTAAATTCTTAGCTAAATTATCCATTTGTAATTAATGAATATCTAAAAATGGAAATTCAAAATTCAAAATATCAAGCTTCTTCATCATTACCTTTATGAGTTGTCAAGCTTTCAAAAGTATATAGAAATATCTAATTTTAGATCCATGCATATTAATTGAAAATAATAATTACATGTACCCTCTTTAACTCAAAAAGAGTTAACTTTGACTCATATAGGGTTGGTTTAAACTCATTCCATACTTAAATCTTAACCTAAATCAACTTAGGTAAGAGTTAACTTTGGAGGTTATAAATACAAGGCCTTACCTATTGATATTTAATATTTATTAGTGAAATGTTATTATGCAAAAATACCTCCAAGAATCTCTTTCAAGTAATGTTACCATGCCAAATTCCTAATCCAACTAGCCAAACCAAGGTGCCAAGGAAAGTTGGAGTAAATGGAATGTCATTGAAAAAGATTTCTTGATGCATATTTCAAAGCAAACCACTTTAACAAGCCATTTTAGAGCTAAAAAGAAGGTAAAAGGATGATTTATCTTGTTTTCTAGTTTTTTTTTCATTGTATACTTATAACATATGTTGTCCCTAGTGTCAAGGATATAGATGCTTATGTTTAGTGTGTTTATTTTGATTTTATTTTATTGACTAACACTATACTAATCTCCCCTCTATGGATTCCTTGTTTACATGATGGAATGCCTAGTGGGACTCACACCCAAAAAATTTCTTCCCATGGCATTTTATGACCTCTTTATAACAATTTTTCATATCAAAATCTTAACTTACTAACCAAAAAATTGGAAAGTGAAAGTGTAGACACTAGAAATATACAAACCTATGATTCTAAATGTCAAAAATCCCCCTAGACCTATCAAGGACCATCTTGATACTAATCTATACCAATATAACCTAACCAAGCTCATCCATAGATAGTTTCACAAAATGACTCAACCTAACCTTTAAGACCTCTTTCTTTTGGAACCTGATTATCGATGGTCAAGGTGATTCTCAACGGTCACCTTGGAAACCCTAACCATTAATAATCGGGGTCCACCTCCTTAACAAAGAATATAAAACCACATATGTTTATTTTTTAAATATAACTTGTCTAATTCTAGTTTTGATCTTTTGGAGGGATGAGTTATATTTATATGGCCTAGTTACACCTTCACTTCCACCTCTTTCTTGTGCCTATAAGAGAGAGAGAGGCTTGGGAGGTCAAATCCATTTGCAATAACTATTAGGAGCTTAGGGATTTAGGATTTTTCTTTTATAGGTCAATCAACATCATCAACATTATCAAGCGTTAGTAGCCACCTTATTGAGAGTTGACTTATCATTGCCTCTCAACCAAGCTCTTTGGTACTGTTACTCTATTAGAATCAAGCTAGATTCCACTAACAAACTAACTAATTCAATAACTCACCCAATTGACTTTTGGTAAGACAAGTACTCATTTGTCAATATTTTCATACTTTATTTCTATTTTATAATCAATTTAATCCTTTCCCATCTCTCAAAATCCATCTTTTGGATCCCATCATTTAGTAATTTATCAACATAAAACTTACATAATAACCACTAATGGTTGAATCAACCTCTGATGGTTGACTCAGTCATTGATGGTCTACTCAACCATCAATGTTCAAACCAACCATCAATGGTTTTTTGAACCAATTATAGTCAAACTGACCATTGATGGTCAACCCAACCACCGATGGTCACCCGTGGCAGTAAAAACTAGCAAGTTATTTTCACCCATCTACCCCCAACCAAACTTGATTTTCTATGTTCTTGACCATTTATAGACCCCTTTTAAATTTTTTGAAGTATACCCTAACCCTCTAAAACTAGTATTAATTAGTTTATCACTAATTTGATCATTTATAGTCTATTTTCTTAGCAATAATTCTTGTGTTCAATTTTAGTATCTTTTGATTATTGATGCAAGTGCCTTCTTTCCAGTTTTGTGAACTTGACTATTTAAAACATGTGGATTGATAGCCCCTAAGGAAGCTCTCACTTTTAGAATCTATCTATCACTAAGAAATCCACTCAACTATCTATCTAACAAACAAGTTTGCTCTAGTGCTTTCTTATCCATAGGTCTTCCTCCCAAGCCAAAGAGGAGCTCTCACAATCATTTGGATTTAATGTGCACACAAATAAACAATTTTTTCAACCACACCCACATTTATTTTCTTTTCTCTCTTCCCTAAAACTTAAATTGAAAATTTACATGAAACATTTTGGCATACTTAATGGGACCTATAATTTTTACTCACATTTTCTTTGCATTTTTATGCTCTTTTCTTTATTTGTGAGTAAAATTTATTTTGGGTATAAAATCAAATTCATATATTTCTTAATTTTAACATTAGTTACTTTGGATTAAATCACATTAATATTATCATAGAACCACTTTTGTTTCACGCACTAGCCACACCACTTTCATCAATCAAACATCAAAATAATTTGAAATAAGGTCCCACTAGGATTTCATCACCTAGCAGTCAACTTACCCATTCCTAGTGATCCTACTTGGAGGTTATTACCAAGGGGAGAACCAACTTAGCTCTTTGTTTGAGTAATAAACTCTAGATATCAATATATATTAGCTAAACACCTGACACTCTTATTTCTATGAGACTATGAAGTGAGGGGGTAGGCCCCAATACCAAGACACATATTGATTCCAATAAAAATTATTTTTAGCACCTAATAGATTTGAAACCAACCATAGAATAATTCTATAGTACCTGATCTACAAGCCAACTTCTATCACACATTCTCGTAAACTAAGGCATAATCTAAAATTAAGATCAAAACTAACCTCTAGGCTTAACATACTTTGTAGTGTGTGTCTTGATTGTTTAGATCATTTTATTGTATTCTTATTTGCATGGTGAGTTTGTTCTTATCTTCTCTCCCCATTTATTGTATGGTTCTCACTCACAAGCAATAAAGAGACTTAGTAGAATAGAACTTGCCACTTAAACCAACCTCTTCCACCTCCTCATCTATAGAGTACATCTCTAAGGTAGAAGACTCACCTCATCCATTGGGAAGTCCTACTTTTACTCAAGTATTTTTCTAAGGAGACATGAACTTTACTAAATTTTTAGACAATGATTCAATTTCCCTTTAACACTACCTTAACACCTCCCCTCACCATGCCCTAGTTTCAACTCCACCTCAGGATCCTCCTTATGGCATGCCATCCCACCTTATTATGGGTGTTCCTATTACTGTGGTCACCATCCAACCTTTGACTACCTAGGCATATTCATCTACTAACCCCTTTGATGCCACAAGTGAAAACCAACCTATTTAATGAACCAATACCCTTACACCTTTTGCCCCTACCAATGACTCCACCTTGGGAACAACCCAACCATTAACCCATCACACTCCACTTGTTTTTGGAGCACCCACCATCATCACTACCAACCTTCCCTCTATCAAACCCAACCCATTGGTTAATACACCATTACCAAGATTAGTGTTATGTATCCCTTCTACTTCACTACCTAATAGCATGAAGGTCACTACCTCCCCTCTTATTATTAGCCCAACTACCATTCATGCCCAATCCATAGGAATCCCTCAATACATACCCATTGCACCCAATCTAGGATACATATGTAACCCTGAAATATATGTACCCACTACACAACCACCATCATCCACCTACCCTACCCAACATCTATCATCCACATTCTAATATGTGGCAGCCTCTTAACTACTAAATAATTACCAATATGTTGCCCAACCTCAACCATAATATCAGCCTTACAATCCTTTTGGTGCACCACCTCAAACTGACCTAATGAAAATGCTCATGGACAAGATGACCAACCTTGAGTCACATATTTCAAGGGCTCATAACATCCTATCCTATGATCAAATTTTTAACGAACCTATTCATCCTTTTGTCCCCATCAGACCTTACCCTCCTTAATGAGAGCTTCTAAAATTTACTAAATTTTAAAGCAAGGAAGACACCCAACAACACCTTAGGGATTTTAGAGCATGTTACATGATTTATTATGATGATGCCCTTCTCCTTATAAACTTCCCCATGTCCCTATCTATCTTGACACATGACTGGTATAGTGCCATCACCAAACATTACATCTTTTCTTTCACCTAACTAACACAGGTATTTTTAGATCGCTTTTCCATTAACATTTCCAAAAAGGTCTCTATCATTGACCTCTATTACATTAGGCAATTTGATGATGATTTCATTGCTAATTTTATCTCTCATTGGAAAAGCTTGATTAATTATCTCTCATTTTCCTTACCTCAACTTAAACTTATAAAGATTTTTGCCTGAGCCTATGCCAAACATATATCTTCTAAACTATATGTCCAAATCTTTATAAATTTTGATGAAGATTTTACCATGGCATATAAGCTATAAATTTGGGCCATAGATGAGGGAAAATTGAAGTTACAAAACAAGAACTCTACCTTCAAGACCAATGAAACCTCTTCTTCTAAGCCAGGTAATGAAACCAATACTGGAACCAAGAGAAAGGGAACCATGAATTTCATTGTCCTTAAAACCACTCCTCACCCAATGTCAACCAACAAAGATCTTCCATTACCTCCAACTAAAACATAAGGAACCCAAACCAAAGAAACTAGAAATAGTTCACTCCAATTGGAGAATATTATGCCTTAGTTCTGGAGAAGCTACTAAAATCTAACCTTATATAGCTTCCACCCATCAAACCTCCCCAATAATTTGATTCTTCTTATCTAGTACCTTATTGGTATAATGAGAATGACCTTTGTGATTTTCATTAGGTAATTGGACATGACATTAGCTGATGTAACACTTTCAAAAATTTTGTTTAGAGTCTTATCAACAAGGGGGAACTCATGTTAGATAATCCCAATGCTTGTCAAAATCAAGCTCTTGACATCTTCAAGAAGATTTTTCCCAACCATGCTCTTTCCAAAACTAAGGACACATAAGCTAAATATTATCATGATGCCTACATGGTCAATATGGTCCTTGACATGCTTGGCAATGGGGAACCTATCATCCAACCTACCTATTTTTCTCCCACTTCACTTGTTGAAGTGGTGAAGTCACCTTCCCTTCCTTTGAAATCACAAATCAAGGAGGTTACCTTTTCTTTGGATACACTCATAGAGTCTTTGGAATCATCAAGCACCCATTTAAGTAGCCTACCCAAGAAAAAAACCATTTCTAACCCACTGTCTCCCCTAACCATGGATCAAACCATAACTATGGATATCATGCTTAGGGAAGCAAATTTATCACAAGCACCCCTCATGGAGCAGCCACCTATCCTAAACTTACCTCCCTTACTTGAGGAAATAGAGAAGGCTATCAACAATCCTCCTTAACCCATAGGTGTATCTTCAACACCTGATACCTAGGAGATGATACCAATATATAGACCTTTTTCTAAACTCATTCAAAAGTTAGGTATGGTCACAAAACTAGACATGAATCAAGCCACTTTCTAGGAAAAACTAAGGATCCCTTACATCAAAAAACCTAAAACATCTTATACAAATTTAATCCACTAATCCATAATTTTTCCACCACCTCTCAAACTAATCAAAACTTCTATCAATCCCTCACCTTTTTAGTCAACCAAAACAACCACCTGTCCAACCACCACATCACCAACCACACCTTTCAAAAATCTTGGTGCCTTCCATAATTAGAGTTTGGTTCACCCATCCTTGAAAGTGGAATTAACCTCATCCAAGCATATAACTAGGCCTTAATCCAAACCAACTAAGGAGATGAAATTGTTGAAGATCTACATGACTAAGATTATACCTCTCTCTATCTTGCCCTCTACATTAGGGCCTCACCCTTCCACTTTGCCAAAAAACAACCTATTTTTAACATATGTCTTCCATTGCTATTGGTTATGCTAGCCTACTTATTATCCAATGCATTATTCCTTCTTGAATTACCAAAATCTAGATCATCAAACTTAGATAGCCCAACCACTAGCATACCCAAAATAAAACCATCAACCAGAAGCACCACCTTACCCAAACCATCTCTCACCAGACTTATTGCCACCAACACACCCATCTTATGAACCAAAACAACAATCCATAAACCTTTCTCACCTTTAGAAAAATATTATATGACCATCCCTCAAATATTAGTTTAGACCTCCTACCTCACATTACCTCCTATCAGACCTTTCAATCCTCTTGGTTTGAAGCTAGCTTGGTACAATGACCATTGAATCTAACAATATACAATGACCTTTCCCACCTTTAGAAAAATCTTATATGACCATCCCTCAAACATTATTGTAGACCTCTTACCTCACATTACCTCCTATCAGACCTTTCAATCCTCTTGGTTTGAAGCTAGCTTGGTACAATGACCATTGAATCTAACAATATACATTACCTCCTATCAAACCTTTCAATCCTTTTAACATATGTCTTCCACAACTATTGGTTATGCTAGCCTACTTATTATCCAATGCATCATTCCTTTTTGAATTACCAAAATCTAGATCATCAAACTTAGATAGCCCAACCACTATCATACCCAAAACAAAACCATCAACCAGAAGCACCACCTTACCCAAACCATCTCTCACCAGACTTATTGCCACCAACACACCCATCTTATGAACCAAAACCACAATCCCTAAACCTTTTCCACCTTTAGAAAAATCTTATATGACCATCCCTCAAAGATTATTGTAGACCTCCTACCTCACATTACCTCCTATTAGACCTTTCAATCCTCTTGGTTTGAAGCTAGCTTGGTACAATGACCATACAATGACCTTTCCCACCTTTATAAAAATTTTATATGACCACTAATACCTTAGAATCTACCTTAAAATGACTTACCCTTGAAGAATATGTGTAGGTGTTTTAAAAAGTGTAGGTGTTTATTATAGGGTGTGATTTATCAACTTGTGAGATACAACATTGTGCAGGTGTAGGTGAAAGTACAACATTTTCTATAAGAGCTTTTTCTATCTCTATGAGAGTTCATTGTAGTCTTGTGTTTTGATTACAATTTATATTGAGAACTTTCTTGGTGGATGTATCCCACAATGGGTGAACCATGTTAGATCTATGTTGTGTGATTGATTCTTATTCTTTCCATTTTAATGCTTTCATTATATCTATGATTTGAGGAATGTTTCCATGATGCATGCTATTTCATAAGTTAGATCTGATTTATGGTTACATTAAATCTGATTTAAAAGTTTTTTAATTACTAATAATTGGTATCAAAGTCATTAGTCGTGTGTTTTTCTGAAGTGGTAAATCAAAAAAGGCTATTAGCTTGAGTGGAAGCTATGGGAGAGGATATTAGATTTAGAGTTGAGAAGTTTTTTGGTAAGCATTTTAGTTTGTGGAAAATGCAAATGGAAGATTACCTATATTAGAAGGAACTTCATATCCCTATGGAGGGGAAAGGAGGATAACCTATAGGTATGAGTGATGAAGCTTGGTCATTACTTTATATGAAGGCATTGGGAGCCATACATTTAAGCCTTACATCTTCTATTATATTTAATATTGATGAGAAAACAACAAAATATCTCATGGATAAACTTGGAAAGTTATATAAGAAACTCTGTGCTACTAATAATTTTTTTCTTATGAAAAGATTGTTTAGCATGAAATGTTTGAGAATGGTTTAATATATAATCATATAAATGATTTTAATATAGTTGTAAGTATGCTCACTTTAGTTGGAATTAAGTTTGATGATTAAGTTAGAGCTTTGCTAATATTATGTTATTTTCCTAATAGTTAGGATAGTTTGGTTATGGCTATGAAAAATGCAGTCCTTACCAAGGGAAGCTTAAATTTTGAGGATGTTGTAGGTGTGATTGTTACCAAGGAGATGTGAAGGAAAAGTACCAGTGAATCATATTTAGGTAATGATACATACATACATACATAAATACATACATACATACATAGATAGATACATACATATATATACTATGAGGAATGCAGTCCCTACCAAGGGAAGCTTAAATTTTGAGGATGTTGTAGGTGTGATTCTTAGCAAGGAGATGTGAAGGAAAAGCACTAGTGAATCATATTTAGGTAATGATTGATATATATATATATATATATATATATATATATATATATATATATATATATATATATATATCATTATATATTGATACTAGAGGGAGACAAAAGGACAAGAGTAAAGGAAATTGTGGAAAGTCAAAAGGTAGATCTAAGTCTAGATTTAGATCCAAGATGATATGCTGAGATTATGGGAAGAGTGGACACTCAAAAAAGGATTATTGGTCACTTTGGGATAAGAATTATAAAAAGGAGGAAGTGAATGAGATAAATGTGGCATCATGTAAATCATGTCAGGATGCCTTAATTCTTTCTATGGATAGTTTTTTTGAGTCTTACATTTTAGATTCAAGGGCTTATTTTCATGCCACCCCACATAGGCATTATTTTATTGATTATGTTAAATATAATCTAAGACATGTTTATCTTGGTGATGATGAACCATGTAAGATAGTAGGGAAAGTTTGTGTTCAAGTTAAAATTCAGAATGGGAACACATGGATCCTTAAGGATGTTAGACACGTGCCTATGTTGAGATGGAATTTGGTTTTAGTGGGGAAATTGGGAAGTAAGGGATGTTCAATATTGTTTAATGTAGATTCTTGGAAAGTTACCAAAGGTGATCTTGTGATCTTGAGAGGTAAGAAAGTTGGTACTTTATATTTGACTATTAGTGTTGATTCTATTGATTTAGTTACTACAGATGGATATGCAATTATGTGACACTACAGGCTCAATTATATGAGTTATAAGGGCATGCAGATCTTAAAAGATAAGTTATCTAGATTGAAATATCTAGATCTATACTTCTATGATAACTGTGTGCATGGGAAACAAAAGTGGGTTAAGTTCTTGAAGGCTAGACCCACAAAGAAAGATCACAAGTTAGAGTTGGTACACTCAAATGTTTGGGGACCAAATTAGGTATCTTATATTGATGGATCTAATTATTATGTTACTTAGATTGATGATGCAACTAAGAAAGTTTGGGTTTATTTATTTAAAAAGAAATTTGATGTATTTAACACTTTTAAGAAGTGGAAATCCTTGCTTGAGAATGAAATAGGTCTCAAATTGAAATGTCTTAGATCAGATAATGGAGGTGAGTATTGTAGTAATGATTTATTTGATTATTATTCTAACAATAGAATTCATAGGCAAAGGATGGTGTCAATAACTCCATAGTAGAATGGGGTATCTAAAAGGATGAATAGAATAATAATGGAACATGTTAGGAGCATGACGTTACATATAGGGTTGCCTTTCTTGTTTTGGGTAGGAGAAATTAGCATGGGGAAGTATATCTGATTAACAAAGGACCTTTTATGCCTTTGTATAGAGGCATACCTAAACAAGCTTGGTCTAGTAAGAATGTTGATTATTCTTTTCTTAGAGTCTTTGCATGTGAAGCTTTTTCTATCATTAAGAAATAGGATAGGACCAAATTAGAATATAAATCAAAGAAATACATATTTTTTGGTTATGGTAAGGATGAATTTGGTTTCCATTTATGGAGAATTAAAGATAAGAAAATATTTTAGTATAGAGATGTGGTCTTTAATGAAAAATCTATGTATACAGATCAGTTGTAGGAATATGAACATGAATAGAAAGAGTACACAGTATTGGATGATATTGTGGATGGAAAAGTAGCCAATGGTTTAGTTTAGGAACCTTCTACATAAAGACCACAAACTCTTATGGTAAGAAGATCTTCTAGGGTAAGAAGAACAATTGAATGTTTTTCTCCTTTGAATTATTTATTACTCGTTGATAATGGAGAACCAGAGTGTTATGAGGAAGCAATGTAGGTAGATGCCAAGTTGAAGTGGGAACACACCATGGATGACGAACATAGATCTTTTATGGAGAACCAAATGTGGAATTTGGTAAGGCTACCTAAGGGAAATAATGAATTACCAAACAAGTGGATCTTTAGAGTAAAAGAAGAGGATGAATGGAGAAAAAGGTATAAGGCCATAATGGTGGTCAATGGGTTTGCACAGAAATTAGGTATTGATTTTGATGAGATTTTCTCTTCTATTGTAAAAATGACTTCTATTAAGAATGTTATTGGTTTAATTATAGTTGAGGATTTGCACTTAGAATAGTTAGATGTGAAAACTAATTTTCTTCATGATGATTTAGATGAAGAGTTGTATATGAAGTAGCCATAGGGTTATGAGGTTAAAGGGAAGGAGAACTTAGTGTGCAGATTAAAGAAGAACTTATATATCCTAAAACAAGCTCTATGATAATGGTATAAGAAATTTGATTATTTTATGTTAGAATAAGAATATTAAAGGTGTCATTCTGACTATTACATGTACATCAAACATTTTTATGATGGTTCCTTTATTATTTTATGCTTATATGTCGATGACATGTTAGTTATAGGAAATAACATACAAAATATTTGTATGCTCAAGAAATAGCTTAGTGACTCCTTTTCTATGAAGGATTTGGGTACTAAAAAATAAATACTTGGTATGAGGATTTATCATGATAGGAAGGAGAGGAAGTTGATCTTATCCCAATCAGAGTATGTGAAAAAAGTCTTGAAAAGGTTTAACATGTTGGATGCTAAATATATTGGTACTCCTTTGGTAGGCCACTTTATACTATCAAAGGAGTAGTATCCCAATATAGAAGTTGAAAAGCTTAAGATGTATAAGGTACCTTACTCATTGACATTTGATAGTTTAATGTATGTCATGGTTTGTACTAGGTTAGATATTGCCCAAATAGTGGGAGTTGTGAGTAGGTATATGAGTGATCTAGGTTATGAGAATTGGTAGGTATTAAATGTATTATTTGGTATTTGAGAGGAACCATGGATTTTGCATTATGTTATGGTGGATTAGATACCACTTTACTTGGTTATGTGAACTTGGATATGGCAGGGGATATTGATATCAAGAGAAGTACAACAAGTTATATATTTACTATTGGAGATATAGTGGTTAGTTGGATTTATAATATACAGAAGGTTATGTCTTTGTCAACCATAGAGGTAGAGTATGTTGATGCCACAGAGGTTGACAAGGAGATGATTTGGTTATATGAGTTGTTTCAAGAGTTGGGGCATGAGATGGAAGTTGGGAGACTACAAAGAAATAGTCATAGTGCTATTCATTTGGAAAAGAACTCTATTTTCCACTTGAGGATGTAACACATTTAGTTATGTTATTACTTCATCAGGATATCTTTGGAGGAGAACTTGGTGAAGCTGGAGAAGATTCATACTATCTAGAATCCTACATATATGATAACCAAGGTGGTCACATTGGACAAGTTGAGACTATGTTCAGACTTGGTTGGCCTTAGTGGTCATGGAGCAATGATAGATTCTATTCAAGAGAAACAGTCCCCAAGTGGGAGATTTTTGAGTGTGGAGACATTTTGGACTATTACATGACCTTAGGATAATATTTTGGGGGCCTAGAGAGCTCCAAGGATGTGGGGAACATAGTTTTCCCTACTCCTCCTTTTATGGAACCTTGTTCCACATGTGAGTGGAATATTCCTTATATTTTCTAATTTCTTTATTTCTATATTTTGTGGAGTTAGTTGTTAGATGCCTTTTCCCACGTTGACTTCCTTGATTCTTAGGGAGCTAGTTATTTTTTGAGAAAATGGGATGCCTTCCTTGTTATAAGGTGTTGGTTGTGATCACATGGTATTGGTAAATGTGCCCTTGAAAGGTGGATAACCAATCTTGGCATATTCATTCATGGATGAGATTTTGTATGAGCTTGCTTAGGTGTATGAGGGTTGTCACATGTTGGATAATGCTTATCTTGGATAAGCATTGCATATTTCTCTTCCTTTTGTGGATTTTCCTTCATTTGCTATTTATACAAGGTGTAGTGTGGCCTTTAGAGGTTGATGGTTTATTTTTAGGTTATATATTTGAGGATCAGAGTTAAAGTGTAGGTGTTTATTATAGGGTGTGGTTTAACAACTTGTGAGATACAACATTATGCAGGTGTAGGTGAAAGTGTAGCATTTTGTGCAACATTTTCTATAAGAGATTTTTCTATCTCAATGAGAGTTCATTGTAGTCTTGTGTTTTGATTACAATTTATATTGATAAATTTCTTGGTGGATATATCCCACATTAGGTGAACCATGTTAGATATGTGTTTTATGATTGATTCTTGTTCTCTCCATTTTAATGATTTCATTATATCTGTGATTTGAGGAATGTTTCCATGATACATTCTATTACATAAGTTAGATCTAATTTATGGTTATATCAAATCTAATTTAAAAGTTTTTAATTCCTAATATTTAATAGATGAACTTCCATCCATTCCTCTACCAATGCACCCAAAAACAATTCACTATCACGTTCCTAATCCTCCACTCTCACCTCAAAGTGATAGAGAATCTACCCAACCTCCCATCACACCTTTCCCCTCTATCCATACCATTAATGTGGTCATGCAATCACAAAAAAGGATAAATGGAAGACCAAAGTGTCCATTTTATGGACATACCCACCAACTCATCCTAAACCAAACTAGATCCAAACCTCTACATATTTAGCTAAACCCAAAGTTACCATATTTGACACCTCTAAGGATAACCCATTTAAATCCATCATAAGGGTCATCCTTAAGTAAATTCATGAAACTCTAGCTAAGATGAGCCTTTATGATCTCATTTCCACCTCAACCCACCATCGCCAGGCCACGCTCGAGGCTATGCAAGCAATCGAGGTTAGACCAAGTAACTCCCCATCTATAGAGGCCTTCATAAGTTCCCTCCAACTCTCCACCCTTGTTACATTTAAATAATTAGAGATAAACTCTATCTACCCTTAAGATCAAGATCCTCCTCTCTTTATTACTACCCACATCAACCAAACCCACATCAAATAGGTTATGATTAATGGGGGAGCTAACATCAACATGATCTCCTTTCATGCCAATGACAAAATCAAATTAACAAATAATGTCATGTCCCAAAATTTAGCTGTGCTTCACTCCTTTAATGATACCATGACCACTACCTTGGGAGAAATTATCCTCCACATTCAACTTGGACCATGCATGATCCCTAAACTTTTCTATGTGGTCAAAGGTGAATTTTAGTACAATGTTC
This sequence comes from Torreya grandis, assembly GCA_037957365.1. Taxonomy (NCBI): domain Eukaryota; kingdom Viridiplantae; phylum Streptophyta; class Pinopsida; order Cupressales; family Taxaceae; genus Torreya; species Torreya grandis. The sequence continues at coordinate 3,046,748 of JARHVA010000713.1, read as the reverse complement.
TATTAGGGAGACCTTGGATCTGAGTTATGGGTTGTGTAACTTCTACCCTCCACCATTATGTCAAATTAAAGCACAAATGTCAGGTTGTTACCATACAAGCATACTTTAGCCCTTTTGTAGCATGAAACATGACCTACCAACCTAATGATTTCCTCCTACCTCTTACCAAACCACCCCAATAATTTGTCACCAAGCCCTCAACCATGGAAAACAAAGCCATTACTTCTTCTTCCATGGAGGAATCTACCAATTTGTCTATTCCCATAGACCAAATACCAACCATCGATCCCTTAGAATCTACCTTCCAACACCTTACCTTTGGAGAATATCATCTCCTTACCCTTGACACTTTCCCTACTCCCCAAAAGTATGAGAAACTAAACCATTAGCTAGGTTATGATCCTAACATTGAAGCCATTACCCTCTTAGGGCCTCTGAGCTATCAAAACCACTTTATCTATAGGGGAATTGACAATCCCCTTAGCACTACTACCATCTCCTCTTCACCTCAACTATTCATCTCTACATTCTCTTGGACAACCCAGACTTTACCAAAGTATACCATCATAGGTATGCCTAGAAAGGATTTATCTTAGGGAAATATGAGCATGAACCACACACATTGATCTTGATTGAGACCCAAAAGCCTCATGAGAAGAACAAAATTGGATTCATTCTACCTAATAAGAAGAAAGACAAACAAACTACTACTACCATTATTGAAGAAGAGACCCCTTTTTCACCAACACCCCCTCCACCCTAAGTGTGAGGATGAGGAAATCATCCCACCTAACTTTTTTTTCATCAACATGATTACCCTCAACCCCCTAACTTATCAAAATGATGGGACACCCATATCCATCCCTTTGATCCATCTTAAATTAGTGTGAGAGGACTTTCTACCATTACCATAGTTTAGTACCAGGATGATGATTCTATTCTCACCAACCTTGGTACACCTAATTCCTCCATCAACAAATCCTTACCTCCTAAAATCTCAACCATGTTAAATGAGTCCACTATAGATATTGACATAGATACTTTGGTCAACCCTCATATCATCAAACTAGGCCAATCTCTCACTCCTAAATAACTGTAGGACTTATCTACCTTCCTCTTAGACTATAATATTGCATTTGCCTAGTCATATGTTGACATGATTAGTATTGACCTGGCCATTTACACCCATAACATTTTAGTTGATCATGATGCTAAGCCTATCAAATAAAAACTTTGATGAATGCATCTCCACATAGCCCTTCTTGTCAAAGAAGAGCTTCAACACCTCCTCTTTATCGACTTAATTTAACCCATTAATTATCCACAATGGGTTTCAGACATCATTCTTATCACAAAATCGATAGGGGGACTATGTATCTATGTATACTTCCATGACCTCAACGTCACTTTCCCAAAAGATGAATTTCCTCTACCTAGCATTGACTAACTTGTTAATCTTACAACAGGCCACAAGATGCTATCTCTCATGGATGGTTTCTTAAGTTATAATCAAATTTTGATTGCCCTTGAAGATCAACAGAAAAATACCTTTATCACCCCATGGGGGACCTTCTGTTAGAAAGTCATGCCCTTTAATTTTAATAATGCCAATGTAACCTACCAACATGCTATGACCTACATATTTAATGACCTTATCCATAAAATCATCAAGGACTAGGTGGATGACCCCCTAAAAAAATATAAACTTCATAAAGACCACTTAGCCATTCTCAAAATTATCTTTGAGAGGCTTATCCATTACCATATTTGCCTAAATCCCAAGAAATGTATTTTTAAGGTCTTGTTAGGTAAACTCCTTAGCTTCATCATTTACCTTTAAGGAATTGAGGTTGATTTGGCCAAAATCAAATCCATCCTTGAGATGCTCCCCCTAATCAATTTTAAGCAACTCTATAGTTTGCAGGGGAAGATCCAATCTATTCACTACTTCATTTCTCAGCTCTTAGATTAGTGTCAACCCTTCCATCACCTCTTGAAAAAGGACATCTCTTTCAAGTGGATTGTTAATTGTCAAAAGGCCTTTGATGAACTCAAAGAGTACCTTATATCTCCACCTATCCTCATACTTCCTAAGGATGACCAACCTTTCTACCTATATATTTCTATCACTGACCATTACCTAGGGGCAATGCTTCCCCATTGAGATGAACAACACAAAGAGAAATCCATATATTACATAATTCATACCCTTATAGACTATGAAACTTGGTATACACATATCAAGAAACTTTTCCTAGCCCTAGTCTTTGTGGCCACCAAACTTCACCACTATCTCATCAACCACAAAACCTTCATCATAACCAATATCAACCCACTCAAGTACATGCAATCTAAAACATACCAAAACTAGCGTATGGCTAAGTGGCTCATGATTTTATCTATATTTGACCTTGAATTCCTATAGTAGAAGTCAATTAAGGGGTAAGTCATTGCTAACTAGTTGGCCGACGTACCCCTACCAAGAAACTAACCTCCTCCTCTTAAATTTCCAAATGAGTCCATCAAAAACCTATCCCAAGAAAATTTCACCAATCATGTAACCATATTATTTGACGGTTCCAAATCTCAGCGTTGTGGGGGATCCAGTATCATCCTTATTGCCCTTGTTAGTGAACTACTTCCTTTATCTTTTAAACTCAACGTTGAATGTACCAATAATGTGGCCAAATATGAAGTCCTCGTAATAGGTCTCCAAACTGCATTAGGCTTGGGAATCAAAATAATCAACATCTTTGGTGACTCCCAACTTTTGGTCAATCAAATCAATGGCATCTACCAGTGTAAGAATGATATTTTTCAACTATACATATAGTTAGTCACATTTTTATTGAAATCATTCAAACACTACCATATTCAAACCACCCCATAATCTACCAACAAGTTTGATGACACCATAACTTCTCTTGCTTCTTAGATCCCATCAGCACCATCAAAATCTAAACTATTAGTCAATATCCATTACCTCACTGAACCTTCCTACATCAAGTGTGACACTCCAACCATTTTTAGTGTGGAGGAGATCTTGCCCGACCTTTGGTATCAATAAACCTTTGATTACCTTCACCTTAGCATAGTCCCCTCTAGCCTTTCTAAGAATGACCATTGAGAATTTATTCAAAGCACCTCTTGTTATACTATTATGGGAGGAATCATATATAAATGTGGTCTTAATGGCCTCCTCTTCCATTGCCTCCATAACCTAGAAGCCTCTCACACTATAAAATAAATGCATGATGGTATCTATGGGGGTGACTTTAGTGGACTCACTGTGGCTAAGAACATTATTTAACTAGGATATTATTGGCTACTCTTAACTAAGACTATTGTGATTATGTGAAAAAGTGTGTCAAGTGTCAATAAATGCTAATTTACATCACACACCCAATAATGGTCTTCATATTTTTATAGACTTTTGGCCCTTCTCAAAATGGGGTCTAGACCTTATTGGTGAGATTAACCCTCACTCTTCATAGTGACATCAATCTATCATCACCATGACTAAATATTTTACCAAATGGGTAGATTCCATTCCTCTTATGTCGACAAAAGATGAAAAGATTATCAAATTTATCACCCATCACATCATTTACTACTTTGATGTTCCCCATAAGATCATCATCGATAATAGCAAATCCTTGTAAAACAAATAGGTTCAAGGCCTTTATGATGTATTTGGTATTAAACTTACCTTTTCATCTCCTTATCACCCACAAATAAATGGACAAGCAGAAGTCTCTAATAAAATCCTTAACAATATGCTTACTAAAATGGTCAATACCTCAGGTCAAGATTGGCACTTGCACATCCCTTTCACCTTATGGGCATATCATACTAGCATCTAAACCCCTATAGGTGCTACAACTTTTTCTCTTGTATTTGGGGCCCAAGTTGTATTTCCTCTTAAAATCTAAATACCTTCTCTTTGCATATATTTATGTAACCTTATTTTGGAAGATGATTATCATCAAGAATATTGAGCCCAACTTGAGATACTTGACGAGCGTAATTTGGCCTCTTTTTCCCATCTCCATGTCTATCAAGAATAAATCATGCATACTTATAACAAACACTTGAAAGTATAAGAATTCAATATTGGAGATCTTGTTCTCAAGGAAAATCAACATGTAACTAATATGGAGAAAAGCAAAAGGGGTAATTTTTCTTTCAATTGGCTTGGACCCTATATCATAACCCATAAGTATGAATCAAGAGCTTATTTTTTATCTTCTCTCGAAGGTCAAATAGAGCTTGAGCCTCTCAATTCTTTACATCTACATCCCTTCTATTGTTAAATAGGGATCACACTCATCATTTGTCTAACTTAAGCTCATCCCCTACAACCACATTCATCTCCCTCTTTTTAGGGGCAACCAACTATGAATAAATAATGTGATTATCTATCATATTCATAGCCTAATCTTAAACTATGGTTATTAAGGCTCTACCCATGACATGATTGTCATGGTACTTTCTATCCCTCTTCAGGATAGATTCCCAAGGTCATTATCACTTAAACCTCTTTTCACCTACCGAACCTTCTTGTACCCTTAGCTTTGCCTCCATAAAGATAACCCCTTGAGAATGTATAAGTAAGTCTATGTCAAGAAAAAATAAAATAAAAATAAAATCAATATCAAAACAATCAAAATCACATCATGGGTCATTCTTAACATACACAAACTACTCCCTTAAAGGATAACTATTAAAAACTTAGCTAAAATTACAAAACATAATGTGGATTGCTCCCTTGAAGGAAAACTATAAAAATCATTTGGACTAAGCATATAAATTCAAACCACTCCCTTAAAGGATGGTTGAGTGATGAATTTGTTAAAGATAACAATTTATTGGAAGTTTCCCACATCGATCAGCTTCCCTAACCCTAAAGCAAATTTAAAAATAGTAAATACCCCTAAGCAAAAGCAAAAGCAATGAGAAAGCCACAATTAGCTATCATAAAAGTAATAATCTTGGAATGCCACAGTCGGCTATCCTTGGTAGACTTCCCACATTAATCAGTGTACACTTTATGTATGAGCATAGACTTAGTTGTGCTATCTCTTTGGAAGCCTACAAAAGAGGCATGGTAGTCTCACAAAAGGTTCCATTTTCACCCATCCTCCCTCCACTTATCATATACATGGAGTTATGAGCTTACGTGACACAATGTGATCAAGATACCTATTTATCAACCCAAACATGCTAATGTAAAGCATTTGAAAGGCTTATTTTCACTAAGACAATCTAATTTTCGGTTTCATTTTGGTCCATATTAATGAAAAGGCATCATGTTCCTTTTCTTATCTTTTGTTAGTTCATGTAGACATGCCTCTCATGATTCTTATCACTTTGCTAAACAACTCATTTATTATCCACTTTATCTATTTTCATTACACCTTTTACCATAATCATATTTTATCTCCATGATCATTAGTAACATTTATCACATTCAAAGTACAAACATCATGAATCATGTCCACAAGCTACACCATCTCTCTACTTATGATCAAAACACAATGAAAACATATCACAACATATCATCAACATCATCCTATCCATCATCCATCATAACATCACATGAGCATATATCATGTCATAAACAACACTAACTACACCAATCACCATCATAAAAACAAATAGAATCAATGAGAAAGCCATCATGAACCATAACATATACCAGTCTCTCCATCTACCATAACATTAACACAACTCATCTTATAACATCAATTCATGCCAAACACATCACATAACCATTAAAAAAGCCATTACATTATCATATGACATACATCCATCAATAATGCATCCTATCACATCTATAAACAAAATTAGAGCATCATAATTATTTTTCTAGCATCACATGCCTAAGCTCCTAGGTCAAACATCTCATAAAACATATTCAAGAGGTCACAAATCATAAACCATAAAACATGAACATCATGAACCATAAGCATACATTATATATAACACCATAATATATACACCATACACATCATACCATCATAAATAATACATATAATAATGTATCAACTCTCTCTCAAAAACATATACATCTCATTACATCAGTGTGCAAGTTAGTATCAAAATAATATACATCTATCGAAGCATATCTGAACATGGTCATGGGGTAACACTACTGCTATCCCCATCTATACCTATACTTGCACCTATACTTGGTGGTGGTCCCCTTGGGACCCCAACCTAACCAACTATAGTATCTCACTATCCTGTAGTGGCTATCAATGATGCACTAGCCAAACTAGCTTTATAATCTGCATATCACATAGCCTGGGGCAACTAATTTAACACCATTACCTCATAATATTAGAGTTCCTCCATTGTGGCTAGGTAGTTTATCCACGAAACTATTTTTGGTGGCCCTTACACTATCACTATGGTTGCTCCATCCCTTTGTCTTAATAGGTCTCTCCCCTGCATGACTATCCTAAGGGATGCTTGTGTCTGGTCCCTCTCACCTATAATAGTGGTAAGCTGACCCTACAATATGGAAATCTGATCTTGTAACATGACCACCTATCCCTATAATACATATACTTATGCTTGGGATATAACCAATATTTCCCCTACCTATCTATCCTAGCTTGTTGGATTTGTAGCCATCGACATCAAACCCCCATCATCCCCACCAGTAGCTACAACTACATATATTAGCTAGTACCAATCCATGTAACCATCTACATACCCAATTTCATCCATAGGGGCCCTAATAGGAAGCTCCTCAAAACCACCATCTAAAATTATTAGAGTAGGCTAGGGCTTTGATAACTAGCCTTATGAATCCTACCTCCTATACTAGGGAAATGGAATTAGGATACCCTGTATCAAGACAAACTATTGATACACCCTATCGAATAGAATCAACTCAACCTCACCATCTCATCTACCCACTATCCACATGTAACTTTAAAGGATAAGGGTCTACCTTTTGTAATCTGGTCATATCAAAAACTATATATATGGCCTCTAGATGATGTCTCCTGCTACTAATGCACCTAGTGCACCCCTAAACCACTCAACATTATGGGATCCACCTCATACACCTAGCATAACCAAGTCATCCCTCCATATCATAAAAATAATGGGGAACTTAATCTACGTATACCCTACCCATGGTAATCTAAAGGTATCAAAATTTGAATATGCTCAGTAATGAATTACTAGGCTAAATATTGATGTCATACATCTTATGGTGCCTAAACCCCCACATCTCCCTAAATATCTGTATAAGAAAAATCAAGACCCAACCAAACACTATCTTACCAAGTAGTAACTCTACCAATACACCTAATAACACATAAAGAAACCTCCCACCACTCAAATCTATAATCCCAAAGCACATCACCAAAATCATGAACATCATCATGAGTCTTCTCTCCTCTTGAGCTCTCTCATATAATGCTGAGTAACTAAATCTCCCAATGTGCCATCATGCCCAATCACTCTCATCCCCATATAAATACTTGATAAAACTATCCCTCTCCTCCTACTCGATCAAATATATTGCCTCAACACGTAGTGGGAGTTGAGTGATCTTATGTACATCCTTAGGGAGAATAGTCATCTCCCTACTCAGTGGAAAGAAGGTGTTTTTAGTAAGATCCCATCTCTCACTAAGTGTTACAACCATAGATGCATCTCTAGGCACATATTGGTAGTGCCTCATCACCCATAAACCTACCTCCTCTATATATGCCAATTCTTCTATGATCATCCCCTCATGAAGCTCAAGGAAGATGTGTGGCATGCATTCATGCATCTAAATATACTCCCTAGCCTGCATCATTTCAAACACTTAGCTCAGTTATTGACACTAGTCTCATCTACCCTAGTTTATTGACACCTAACTTATTCCCCTACCACTCCCACCTATCTATCTCATGCTAGCTATGTTACCCCTAGTTACCTAAATTAACCATAACCATAACCCTAACCCATTACCCTTACCCTCAAGCTAAACCATTACCCTAAAAACTTATGTTGAACCATTATCCATAATCTTAAAACCTAGCCTATCATTCCTAAATGCTAGTGGCCATGCTGATCATTGACAATCAGAGACTCCTATTTCATAGGGTATTGATCATTGATGATTAGACCTAACCATTGATAGTCACTGTAAGCATTCTATGGATAGATGCCCAAACCCTTAGAACCACAAACAATACCAAAACATATAAGAAACCTACCTAAACACTTAAATCACTACCTACCCACACCAAATAACCTCCCTCACCTCTCTATTTTTAACTTTACTCACACATTTTCCCTTAAACCCTCAACATCCTACACAAGACATATTAGATGCAAAAAATTCCTAGAAATAGCCTAGCCTACCTATTTAAATAGTAAAACAAATAATGACAACAATGTTACCAAATTTAAGGCACCCTCTACCTCATTCCTCAAGCTCCACAATTACTAGAGCCTATGAACAATTATCTAGCCATGTCTTCATACTCCTTGGATCTCAAGCCCATGCAATCAATCCACATGCCTTCAGCTAATAAGAAGCAACCAACTCAGTAATCACCTTCCTTGCTATATTCTAAAATCACTAGAGCCCATAGTCAAACTCACCCAAGTTGTACATGGTAAAAATAAGTTTTGTTTTTTTACTTTTAACATTGAAATTTTTTAGGGTTTCCATTGAACATTGATAGTCAAGGTGACCATAGATGGTCAAATTTTAGAGACCCTAACCATCAATGATTAGGAAGGCCCATTTTACACTACCACCCAAACACTACCCGTTCTTTGCATAATTACACTAGGTTTTGCCTACTTTTGGAGATACCCTTCACCCACCCACCTCATCACCTCACTATTTGTCTATTTTGACTCATCTAGCATGCAATTTTGAGATATTTTTTGCCTAGTCATTTAGCCATAGTGACAACATTTCCATGTTGACCCTTTTTATGCCACCTCATGCATACTTGACTTGATTGTGTCTCACCAGAAGCACTTACCTTGGATACCCATGACACATGACCCATTTGTGTTTTCCCCAAGAGCACTTCCTACTTTGGATACCCACCAAAAACATAAAAATCTCTTAGGAGACTTGCATTTATGAGTTTCCTAATCACCACACCTATAGGTGGTCATGCAGTTCACTTGTCACTTGTCCTTAGTACTGACCCTTAGTTTTACTAATGTTAGAAATTTTAGTCTTTTTGCAATCTTGGCTATCACACTTTTTGGTCACACTTTATGTGCAAGTTTTCTTTTGAAATTCCCAACCTCATGTCACCACCTCATGACTAACCATATACCACTTATCAAACCCGTACCTATTTCAGTTTTACCTCATCAACTCCTAGTTTGAGTGGGAACACCTCTTCCTACTCTTGAGGAAACCAGATCTTCACCCATACTCCATTTTAATTTTGAAACCCATTCACATAAGCTATATAATAAAAAGGGGAATAATGTATAAACCAAAAATCTATACACCTACAATTCTAGCTTTTGAAAATCCCCCTAGACCTATTAAGGACCCTCTTAAGACTGATCTATACCAATCTAGCCTAACCAGGCTCATCCATAGTTAGTTTCACAAACTGACTTAGCCTGGCCTTCAAGACCTCTTTCCTTTAGAACCTGACCATCGATAGTCAGGGTGACCATCAATGGTCACCATGAAAAACCCTAACCATTGATGGTTGAGGTCCACCTCCTTAAAAAATAACATGTAATCACCTGTATTACTTTTCTAAAAATAACTTGTCTAATTCTAGTTACAAGCCTTTACATGGGTGAGTTATATTTATATGGCCTAGTTACAACTTCACTTCCACCTCTTACTTATGCCTATAAGAGAGAGAGAGGCCTGGAAAATCAAATCCATCTATAATAACTATCAGGAGCTCAAGGATTCAAGAGTTTTTTTTAATAGGTCAATCAACGTCATTAGCATTATCAATCATTATCATATATCTTATTAAGATCTAACTTATCATCACCTCTCAACCAAGCTGTTAGGTACTATTACTCTATCAGAATCAAGCTATATTCCACCAATAAACTAAGTACTTAAACCACTCACCCAGTTGACTTATGGTAAGACAAGTACTTGTTTGTCAATATTCATGTAATTTATTTCCATTTTGCAATCAATCCATCCCTTACCAATTTCCCAAAATCCATCTTTTAGATCTTATCATTTAGAAATTATCAACCAAAACTTACACAATAACCATAGATGGTTATCTCAATCATCAACAATTTATTCAACCATCGATGGTCAAACTAACCATCAATGGTCACCTTAACCATTGACGATCACCCCAACTGCTGACGGTCACTTGTGGTAATAAAAACTAGCATGTTATTTTCACCCATATATCCCCAACCAAACCTAATTTTATATGTTCTTAACCATTCATAAACCCCTTTTAGATTTTTGAAGTATACCCTAACCCTTTAGCACTAGTATTAATTAGTTTATCACTAATTTGATCATTTCTAGTCTATTTTCTTATTAAGAATTCTTGTGTTTAATTTTAACATCTTTTAATTATTGATGCAAGTACCTTATTTCTAGTTTTGTAATCTTGACTGTGTAAAACATGTGGATTGACAATCCCTAAGGAAGTTCTCACTTTTAGGATCTAGATATCACTAGGCAATCCACCTAACTTTCTATCTCTCAAACAACTTTTCTCTAATGCTTTCTTATCCATATGCCTTCCTCCCAAGCTAAAGAGGAGATCGCACAATCATTTGGATTCAACACATGCAAAAATAAATAGGTTTATTAACCACACCTATATCAGTTTTGTTTTCTCTGTTCCCTATAACTTATGGTGAAAATTTACATGAAACAAAAAGCTCATAAACGTTCTACAAGAAATTGTATTTTTTCTCTATGTAGTTGCAATTTTCCTCTCTATAGTCATGGTATTACACTGAAGAGTAGTGATATTTCACTGCAAAGTCATGATATTATAGTTGTATTTTTACCTTGATAAGTAATGATTTTGCCTTGTTAAGTAGTGATTTTACCTTGATAAGTAGTGATATTGTCTTGTTAGATACATTTTTATCTTCATAGTCATGATTTTATCTAAAAATATAATATATTATTCATACAATTATGGTATTTCCTTTTTGATATGTGATATTTTTCAAATAATTATGGTATTACCTTTGTGATTTGTGATATTACACTATAAAATAGTGATTTTTCACTATGTAGTCATTATTTTCCATTAACCCTTTCTTTTGAAATAAATCACGATATTACACTATAGATATGTGATTTTGCACTATAGAATAACAATTTTGCATTGTAGAGTCACAATTGTACTCACACTTTGTTTTGTAGGAAGTTGTGATTTTATGCTAACTAATTATAGTTTTGTAGGAAAAGATGTGGTATTGCTATATGTATTTACAATTTTGCATTATGTGAGAAATATTTAAAACCCAAGAGTTAAATTCTAAAATTCATTTGCTCACTTGCTTTTAGTTTCTAAGCATAACGACCCCCTAATATCTTTTATAGGACCCAAAGACCAAGAAAAGATGTTTTTGACCCTCTAAGATTCAAATTCACATTTACATCTAGTGTTTTAAAAATATTTTACTTGAGTCATTTTAATTTTTCCAAGTTCTCAAATAACACCAAAGGGATAAGATTCATGTCATATTTCACTTGGTGCTCTATAAATAAACACACACTCTAGTTAAATGTTCATAAGAGTATTTATTTTTATGATTGTTATTGTGTGTTTATTTTTTAAGCCAAGTGTAGTGTGTATGCTCTCCCCCCATCCCATTTAGGAAACTTGGGTGATAAAAAATGCTTCACTTATTACCTTTGTTGCTTTATCCAAAAGTATGGAGGAAAAGTTGTTAAGGCCCTCCCTAAAATTTGAGTAATTTAGGTGATCCCAAAATGACCCTAAGTTAATTCTTATCAATTTATATTTCATGCATCTTATATTTTTTGTGGGATTTCATCTCCTCCCGATGAGTTTTCTATAGAAATGTTGACTTGGAGATTCATCTCTTGACATCAATTCAAGCCCACTCCATGGTAGGGGTATACATGTTTCAAGTTCTCATTGATGTCATGTGTATATAAACTATCATTAATGTTAAATGAAGTGTGAGATTTTGTGTGTTAAATAACACATGTATATTGAAGCCTAATAAAGTGAATGAAATGAGACTTGTGGGTGGTATATAGCATTAGTTGATGCATAATATGACATGAAAATGTATTTATAGTGGTAAGAGGGTCTTCAAGAGATGTGGATGAGATTAAGGTATTAAGAGCATCGGTAAAGAATATTATAATATGTTTGAACATGTGAATGAAGTGGAAAGTAAATCTATAGTGGCAGGAAGGTCAGGTATTGAGACTTTGTCCTTGCATGAGAAACCTAGTATGAAGGCACAAGCTTGGTAGCTTGATGAGGTAAGAAGTATAAGATTTTTTTGAACAAGGTTGTAAACTTATGAGTTTTATATTATGTAATTTTACATGAATATGAGGTTTTTAAATCATTTACAATGGTGAGAGGGTCATACTGCATACCTAAAGTGACTTGGCACTGAAGGCCTAGTGTGTTAAGACACTTAGTGAGGATAAATAGAGGATGAGGATCAGATTTCAAGGTAAGAGTTATTTTTCAATCATGGTATGAAGGTATATGACATTTGTATGAATTTTTGATAATAACACAAGAGGTTCCCAGGTGTGTTTAAGGGTCAACATGCATAAAGGCCTAGTGTGGTCTAATGAGGGGTCAAGGTGAGTTTTAAAGGTTTTTAATCACATGTGATCATGGATAAAATTATTATAGGTTTTTTAAAGAATATTTACAAGTTTTGAGGTCATGGATTTTAGGATGAAGCTCAAAAAGGCATTTGAAGGTCTCTTGGGCATACAAAATGAAGAGATGAGAACCTGAGAATAAAGTTTAGATGCTCATTGGCATGTGTAAAATTTTAAGAGTGTCATAATAATTTTTGGAGAGTTATAAAATGGTCATAATAATGATTTAAAATCATTATTTTGGAGTTTTATGGGTTAATATGTATAAACAATTGATAAGGAGGTTAACTAGTCTAAAACCCTCTCAAAACCCTTATAGTGACCTGATTGGATAAAATATGTTGGAGAGTGACTATAATGGTTTGGTTTATCAAATTTTATTTTTTAATTTTGTATAATAATATTTCATTCATGTCCAAGTGGCAGTGGTGTGTCAAGGCAATGAGTAGAACCTATAGAAAAACCCTTGTTTCTACATAATTTGATGCGACAGATAGGGTTGACTAGGTCAAATTCATGAAATTTGATGGAGTTGAATAAAAATAATTATTATTGATGTAAATTATGTTTTTTAAATAATATATAACATTTTTGTCAACTATTTTGGTCATGGAAGATGACCTATTGTTAAATTGGTTGAGTGAAAAATAGTGAGAAAAACTAGTTAGAGTGAGAAAGAGTTTAGGGATGTGTTTTAGATGATTAGGGATGGATCTAATTATTTGGGGTATTTTTTAAATACCTATACATAATTTTATTTTATTTTGAAATATGTGATTATTCTCACATATAAGATATAAGGTGATCTCAAAGTGACTTGTCTGTGTGAGTCAAGATAGTGAAGGTGTATGTTTCATAAAATGATATATATGTTCTAGATATTCCATTATAAATCTATATATATGTGTTTTAATATTTTTAACGATCAAATAAATAATTTATAAGTTCTTTCAAGTGTTTATTTATATGTTGGAAGTCATGTTCACCATGACCAGTTCTAAAGGTAGTCTGTCAGCTTTGTGTATGTAAGTGAGAATGGTAAGTTGAAATATATTTGTAATTAAATAATACATATAATTATCATGGTGTTATGGTTTATGAATTAAATTATCAACATAATATTTATGAAAGGTTTTGATTCACTATAAGTATTTGAAAAATGAAATCCAAATTGGCTTATTAGACTGTGTATACATAGTATAAGAGAGCTGAGAGATTGGTCTGTAAGACCAATGGTTGATATTAAAAAAAGTGACATATGTATTTTATGATGATATATAATTAATATAATATATAATTATGTGGATAATAAGTCATTTAGGTTTCCTTTAAATTACTAAATAGGAGCTTCTACATGACTGTACTTTTGGAGGCTACAAACAATTTTGAGTAATCATCTTGTAGAGATGAGTTGAAAGTTATTTGAATAGTATTAAAGAATAAAAATAATTTTAATATGTTGGTAAGGTATATATGGATCATTTTAATTTAATTATAATCATTTAAAGTGCTGAAGATGGTGTGGAGAGTAAAAATTTGTTGATTATGTGTTGGTAGTGTTTGGTAACTCTGAGTAAGCTCCTTATAAAGAAGGTTTAGAGTCTGAAAAGGTTGTTAAAGTCATGAAAGGTTATATTAATATATTTTTATTACTTGGTTATTTTATAAATTTTAATGTATGCTTCAGATATGGTTGATATACTTTTTGTAGTAAGAAGGCCTAAAAGGTGAGTAGGCCTAATTGGTAGGTCCAAGTAGTGAAATGGGATAAATAGAGTTAGGGACCCAAGGTGAACTTATCAAGGGTATATTGGAATAATATTTTATGTGTTTCATCCATTTGAGGAATATTAAGATGTTCAAATGGGTCTAAGTGGTAACGTGTACATGGGTATGCCTAATTACTTTTGGTCTCATTAAGGCCAAATTGAAGTTTAAGGTTAATGAGGTAATGGCCAACCAAAGGAGTGGTTATTTTCATGATATTAATGTGTTAAAAGGTAAATTATAATATTTATACATATATTAAAATGACTACGTCCAACCAAAGGGTTCTTGATAAAGAAACTTGTATAAAGGCAAGGCTTAAAAGGCCTAAATTGACTAGTTGAGAAGTTGAGAGTATATGTGAAAGAGATAGGTGTTTGGACACCAGGAGAGGGTGTTGAAAACCATTAGAGAGGTCTTGTTAATGTGTCATAAATATTTAAATATGATGTTGTATGTTTTTAATAAGATCTTTTGACCTAATACTACCAAAGAGATGGTTAGATAAGTGAGAAGGCCTAAGAGGTTGTTTGAGTGAGATTGAAGGGTAAAAGAGCACAAACAAAAGAGGTCATCTATATTTGAGTTATAAATAGGTGTTATAAGGTGATCAAATATCAGAGGTTACTTGGTTGGTGCTAAGTTATATAGGGGTTGGAGCCTCCTTACAAGATATAGCTTGTAGAAGACTTATTGAATGGGTGCTTCACTAGGAAGGGGTTGGAGATCCTTGTGAAGTTGGTGATTCAATAAGATTTGGATATTGAAATTATATGATTTTATTCCATGTGCATGGTTTAGTGGGTTTTATTCCCCAAGAGGGTTTCCCACATATCTCTTGTGTTCTCTTATGATATGCTTGTGTAGTTGTTTGTTTATACATTAATCTTTATATGAATGAATGCTTCATGGAATGATGAATGGAATTGAATAATTACTGTTAAACAAATGATTAACTCCCAAGTTAGATAGATACTCAAAATAATTTTTATTAGAGCCTGGTCCTTTAGAAAAGGCCTAACAACCTAATGGAGATCATATGAGAGCAAGCATGGGTAAAGCATATAGAGGTTTCTTGATGTTAAGCTATATGATAATTTTGGTCTATTATGGATTAATTGTATTTAGTATAATATCATAAAATGATGGTGTTGAACACAAGGGCATGTCATCCACAAAAGAGATCAAATGTCAAGATGGTCATCAAATAAGGTAGGAGAGTTTCTTCAAAAATTATAGTTTTTCATGCAAATAAAATGAGCATAGAATTATTGACAATAACAAGGAGTAGTATTAGTCCCTAAGGGAGTTATAGGATTAGGGGGAGATATCAAGACAATTTGTCAACCTACAAAAAATATGAATGAGTTGTAAAAACATTATGATAGCCAAGTGTTAATAACATAAAATGATATAAAAAGTATATGGATAAGTTGGTATAAGCATGTGTAAGTATATTACTAGGTAGAGGATCATGAGAGTTTTTGATTGGTCTATAGGACCAATACCATTCTTGGTGGAGTTATTGACCATAATTTTTTAGAACTGGAGATGATTATCAAGTTATAGGAACTAAATTATCTAAATAAGAATGATCTTGATGTGTTGGTGACCTCATAAGGTCATAGAGGAAGCATGATGACATTTTTAAAATATCATAATAGTGTGATAAAGATGATCATTCCTATAGCATGGCATGAATATGTTTTATTCCTAAGAAGAGAAGGTGGTTGACTAATGCCTTGATTATGAAATTTCTTATTTGCATAATGTATCTGAATATGTAATGATATAAGAAGGTGACTCTATAATTTGAGCATGATAAATGAGATAATAGGAAGATAACTTAAAGGTACTCTTGAGACTATAGAGGTCTGAGATTGATAAACTCAATTAAAGAGGATTATGCTTAAGGTTTTTGTGTTTGGAGGACATAAAATGACTTGTTGTAATGGTTCCTATTATGGATATCATGCTTATAATGCAAAAATGAACTCAAGATGCTTGTCAAGAAAGCATAAAATAATTAGAGAGCCATGAAGTATGGAATTATTAGGCAAGTGAGTGAGTAAATGGTGTAGTGGTTAGACATGAAAGATTAATAATGATAATCCTTGAGTGAGGGTGTCCTAAGTAGTTGGTGGTGACATTGAGGTCATAAAATACAAATATATATGTTCTTCATGATTAGTTTGTATGATTTAGGAGTGAGTGAGATCATAACATAAATGGCTTATTATTTAAGTAAGTTGAAGAATGAAGGGTCTTGAAGGTTGATTCTACATGTTGAATTTGCCTTGATAAGACCTCTCATAGGTCTAAGGAAGACATACAATCTTGAGTTTGTATACCATAGGAAACTAGTAATCATGAAGAAAGAGGAAGCTTGATTTGTGTAGCCAAATGAGAGGCAAGCAAAAGATTGTTTTGTGTCTCTAATAACTTATAGTTAAGCTTGAAAAATTGGTATAAGTACCAAGTTTATTTAATGAAGTGTACATGAAGTGATGGGGAGCATGAGCCTATAATGATTCATACTCTATGTGTTGAGTAATGGGAAGACTCAAAATTGAGACCTATTTATATGATGTTGGCTTAGTAAGATTAGAGGATAACTCAAGATCTCATATTAGTAAGATGAAAGTCAAGAAGATGCAAATTCAGTTAAGAGTACATATGTTGTGAAGATCAATGGGGAGATTTATAGTTTTGATAAGCTATATTATTGGTCAAGTATAAGGATAAATAGTAGTATTAAGATATGAAATTTGACATTAATGTCAAAGGGGGAGAAAAACTTGATGGGGAGATCTAGATTGAAGAGAGATGAAAATGATCTACTATGGTAGAGTGTTTGCCATTAATGACAAATGGGGAGATTATTTCAAGTTGTCATTTATGTCATGTGTCTATGTACTATCATTAATGTAAAATTTATTATGAAATATTGTATGTTTAATAAGGAATGTATAGTGAAGTCTGATAAAGTGGGCGAGCTGAGACTTGTGAGTGGTATATGGCATTAGTTGAAGCATAAT
Organism: Torreya grandis; assembly: GCA_037957365.1. NCBI lineage: Eukaryota > Viridiplantae > Streptophyta > Pinopsida > Cupressales > Taxaceae > Torreya > Torreya grandis. Next base: position 3,029,117 of record JARHVA010000713.1, on the reverse strand, counting down.
ATGACATGAGAATGTATCTATAGTGGAAAGAAGGTCTTCAAGAGATGTGGATGAGATTTAAAGTATTAATATTGGTTTTAGATCATATGAGAATATATTTTAACATGTGAATGAAGTGGAAAATATATCTATACTGGTAGAAAGGTCAGGTATTGAGACTTTATCCTTGCATGAGAAACCTAGTATGAAGGCACAAGCTTGGAAACTTGATGAGGTGAAAATTATAAGGCTTGTGTAAATAAGGATGTAAAATTTTGAGTTTTATATGATGTCATTTGATATGAATATTAGGTGTTGAGAGAATATATAATGGTGAAAGAGTCATACTCCAAACCTGAATTGACTTGCAATTGAAGGCCTAGTGTTCCAAGACACCTAGTGAGGCCGAATAGAGGATAAGGACCAGATTCCAAGGTAAGAGTGTTTGTGTGAGCATGGTAAAAAGTTATTTGACATGTTTATTACTTGTTGAGAAAAAAATTATAGGTTCCAAAGTATGTTCAAGGGTCAACATGCAACTAGTAGTTTAAGGCCTAGCATGTATAAAGACCTAGTGTGGTCTAACAAGGGGTCAAGGTGAGTTTTAAAGGTGTTTAAGCACATGTAAGCATGAATAAAGGTATGATAGGTTTTTTAAATCATGTGTGACAAGTTTTAGGTCATGGATTGTAGGATAAATCCCAAAAAGGAGTTTAATGTATCCTATGCATGCAAAACAAAGAGATGAGAACCTGAGAAGAAAGTTTAGATGTTCATTGGCATGTGTAAACTTTACATGGTGTCATAAGACTTTTGAAAGAGATGGAAAAGGGTCCTAAAAATTATTTATAAGTATTATTTTTGAATTTTATGGGCAAGGCTATATGAATAATCATTGAGGTTAACTGGTCTAAAATCCCCTCAAAACACTTATAGTGATCCAATTGGAGAAAAAATGTTTTAACGTGACTAGAATGATTTGGTGTATTAATTTTGATGTGTATATGTTGTATAGGACTCATTAATTCATCTTCAAGTGATAATGGTGTGTCAGTTTAGTGAGAAAAAACCTATAAAAAAACCCTTATTTATAAAGAATTTGATGCCACAAGTCGGGTTGACCAGGTCAAATGCATGCAAGTTGATGGAGGTTTAATACCAAGAATTATTATTTATGTACATGGTGTTTTTTGGAATATATATATATATATATATATATATATATATATATATATATATATATAGTATGTTAACTATTTTGGTCATGGAAGATGACCTATCATTAAATTGGCTAAGAGTGAAAAATAATGAGAAAAACTAGTTAGAGTGAGAAAGAGTTTAGGGATGTGTTTCAAATGATTAGGGATGGATCCAATTGTTTGGGTTTTTTTCAAAGAATTATATATATTTTTCCCTTGGTTGATAAGTGGTGATGATGCTCACATATAATCTATAAGGTGCTCTCAAAGTGACTTGTCTGTGTGAGTCAAGATAATGAAGGTGCATGTTTCATAGAATGATCTATATGTTCTAGATATTCAATTATAAATATATAAATATGTGTTTGAATATTATATAAGTATGTTTAAGGATCACATAAATTCTTTATAATTTCTTGGAAGTGGTTATACAAATTTTGGAAGTCATGTTCACCATGACTGGTTCTTAAGGTAGTTTAGTAGCTCTATGTATGTAAGCGAGAATGGTAAGTTGAAAGATATATGTAATGAAATAATGAATATAATGATAAATGAATTTTGGAATAGGACATAAAATATCAAAACAATCTTGATGAAAGGTTGTGATTCAATTTGAGGAGTTGAAACATGAAATCCAAATTGGCTTATCAGACTATGTATGGACAGTCTACAAGAGAGCTGAGAGATTGGTCTATAAGACCAATGGTTGATATTATAAAAAGTTATATATGTATTTTATGATGATATATAATTAATATAGGATCTAATTATGTGGATAATAATTAATGTGTCCTTTAAATTACTAAATAACTTCTACATGACTGTACTTTTGGAGGTAATAAGTAGTTTTTAGTAATCATCTTGTAGAGATGAGTTGGAGGTTATTTGAATATTATTAAAGAATAAAAATAATTTAATATTTTGGGAAGGTATATAAGGCTAATTTTAATTCAATTGGAGTCATTGAAAATTCTTAAGATGGTGTGGAGAGTCAAAGTTTGTTGACTATGTGTTGGCAGTGTTTGCTAGCTCTAAGTAAGCTTCTTACAAAGAAGGTTTAGAGTATGAAGAGGTTTTTGAAGTAATTAAGATTATATTCATGTGTGTTTAGGACTTTTTTTTTGAAAATTTTTATTGTATTCTTTAAATATGGTTGACAAATGCTTTTGTAGTAAGAAGGCCTAAAAGGCAAGTAGGCCTAATTGGTAGGTCCAAGTAGTGAAATAGGATAAATGGAGTTAGGGACCTAAGGTGAACTTATCAAGGGTATATTGTAAACATGTTTGATGTGTTTAATATGTTGGATGAATATTAATATGTTCAAATGGGTCTGAGTGGTAATGTGTGCATGCGTAGGCCTAATTACTTTAGGTCTCATTAAGGCCTAATAGAAGTTTGAGGTTAATGAGGTAATGACCAACCAAAGGAGTTGTTGTTTTCATGATGGTAACATGTTATGAGGTCCATTATAAGAGTGATACATGTATTCAAAATATTTTTTTTGACCAAAGGGTGCTTGAGAAAGAAACTTGTATAAAGGTAAGGCTTAATAGGCCTAAATTGAATAGTTGAGAAGTTGAGAATATATGTGAATGAGATAGGTATTTGGACACCAGGAGAAGGTGTTGATGACCATAAGAGAGGTATTTTAAATATTAAATTAATATGTGAATATTATTTTATAGGTATTGAATAAGGTCATTTGACCTAATACTACCAAGGAGAGGGCTAGATAAGAAAGAAGGCCTACGAGGCTGTTTGAGTGAGATTGAAGGGTAAAAGAGTGCAAACAAAGGAGATAATCTATAGTTGAGTTAGAAAAAAGTGTTATAAGGTGATAAAATATCATAGGTTAATTTTTTGGTGCTAGTTTATCTATGGGGTTAGACCCTCCTTACAAGATAGATCTTACATAAGACTAATTAAGTGGGTGCTTAACTAGGTAGGGGTTGGAGCTCCTTGTGAAGTTGGTGCTTCACTAAACTTTGGATATTGAAATTATAGGACTATAGTACATGTGAATGGTTTATTGGGTTTTATTACACAATAGGGTTTCTCACATATCTCTTATGTTCTCTTGTGATATGCTTGTGTAGTTGTTTGTTTATGCATTGATCTTTATGTGAATAAATGCTTCATGGAATGATGAATGGAATTGAATAGTTATTGTTAAGCAACTTGTTCACCCTCCACCCCTTATAAGCTACTTAAAATAATAAAAATTTAGTTCAACTTATTAGTATGCTTTTCTTATCAATTAAATAAGCTCTATTAGTAAGAGACTGCCTCAAAATGTAGGTTTAGCTTAGACATCACAATACATTGAGCAATTGATGGATGTAGTGGTTGTGAAAAAGACAAGACCTTTTCAAAATAATTAGGTTAACATGGATACAAATGAAATATTTTTCCCTAGTGTTAACCACACATATGGGACCATTTATAATGTATGAAAATTGATAGATTTCAGACAACCCCACTTATCATAGATATATTGTCAATGTAGGGCAAGTAGCCTGAAGTTCCATGTCATCATATGAACTCTTGAGAGAAGAGGGGGTTTAAAAAACCTAATTTTCATGTACATTTTAAATTTTTATATTATAAACATAATTTCTTCTCAAGATAAATTATATAGATAGAATTTGATAATACAAAGCCACCTTGTTAGGTTTTAGGATTAGGATGATACACTTAGGTGTTTTTATTGTTTTTCCTTTTTACTTGCATTATCTTAATTAAAAAATATTTATTTATCATAACACATCTAAACTAATTCATTTTTTCATGTCACTATTATATATAAAGAGGCGTTATGCCATCCATTTGACACTACACTTTGCTTTAGTCATTTGTCAAAATTGTGTGTCCGTGTGCCACTTATTTAAAAGGGGCATCATTATGCTATGCATTTAATTCCAAGTCTTGTGTATTAATTTTTTTGAAACAAACCATTTTTAATACATTTAGAATAAGATAACATCATTAAGTTTCTCACATTATTTCAAAGACTTATTGCCTTATATCAAATCATAATTTTGCAATTTCAAAACCATGTATGCCTTTTTGGTCTATGGCTAGTATCGTTATGCCATATGTTTTGGTCTATAATATTTTACATGTAAGCATCAAGCCTTATAAATTGAGTTCAAAATTAATCTTGATAAGTTTAGATCTAAACATTAATTGGTTTATGCCTATGCCTCCATAATTTTAACTTAGATATTTATCTCTCACTTTTGGGTTGTGCAACTTAGACTAGTTCCTTAGTCGATTTAAAGATTATTTTTGTGCCTAAATTTAGGAAGTGGTCCATATTCCATGTTCTTAAAGTCCAATTTATTTTTCCAAAGTTAAATATTATATTTGAATTTGAATGCTTAGTTTGAGTCAAAGCATTTTAAATTTTTTAGATTAATTATCTTGCCTTTTAGACTTAGTTTGTTCCAAGTCTAGCTTTTGTGGCATGTTAGCAAAAGTCATAGCAATTCCATTTTTTTATAGAAATAGTGTGTTTAAAATTCTATATTTTGTACCATGTTTCCAAAGGTCCTAGCATTTTACCTTCCATTTTAGACTTAGTTATTTTGAGCCTAGCTTTGTGCTTTGTTTCCAGATACCTAGAAACCTTTTTCATTTTTAGACCTAGATTAGAAATGTTTGAAGCACTTTTTACCAAGTTTGGAATTTGGTTTTATCCATTAAATTGAATATTTTTATAATAAATTTTATGTTAGACCTTGAGGACATTTTATACCAAGTTTATCATTAACTATTTTTGGAGAAACAACTCCATTCCTAGACTAGGTTTTTAGACCAATTTTAGACCATTTGCATTTTAGACCTCATTTTAAGAGTTTTTATAACTCTAGACATTATTCACGTAACACTAGTCATTGATTTGGATATGTCTCATTACACTCATAGTGAAGGCATGCAAAATATAGGTTATGATAACATGGTTATGAATGATAACTCTATTCAATACCCCTATGGCAATGATGTGGTTTATGAGATGGATCCTTATCTTCCTTATGCTAATCAAATTGGGGAATAAATTCAAGATCTATTATGCCACTATTTTGTTAACACACCTTCCTATTTAGATAAAGAATATCACACAATACCTCATTAGTGTACCATTAGTCATAGAACAAAATCAACAATAATCATATCACATTACTATGCCACCAATATATGATCCTTATTTTTTTGATCATCACTTGATTGAAAACAAGGACAAGGTTTTAGTCATAGCCATGAAATTAGGGGCCAAGTTTCCAACAAATTTCCTCCATGGAAATTTTCCTAGTCTAGTTAGAGTGCCTCTAAACATGCCCTATACCCAAACCATTGAACATGACTCTACTACCTATCCTCAAGTGCTTATGACAATGTCATATTAAGACCCAAATATGATTTTAAAAATAAAGGGCCTCATGAAGGAATAATTTATACAAATGCAAAAAACATATCAAACCTATTTGAATCTAGCACACAATTTCGATGCCATGGCCATGTCAGATGCTCCACTCATAGAGTTAGTTCTTTCAATAGGATTATTAATTAAGTTGACAAGTCAAGATAATTTGAGTATATAACTATTTTTACAAATCACTTAAATAGGTGACATGTACAATTCCCCATCTATCGAAGAGGTGACCATGGCTTCTACATAGAATAATGTGCCAAACATAGTGGATAACATGCAAGTGTCTTCCAATCCAAGCCAAAGTGGTTTAAATACACCAGTACATAGTCCACAAAAATAAGTTCCTTTAGTTAATACCATGAGTGGTTCACAAAATTAGTGGAAAGGACCTCCTACATCCCAACCATAACAAGTTACTTTCAATTGTCAACCAATTGCTTTGTCAAACACACAACCAAAGGGATTAAGTAATCAAGTGATGACTAGTGATTTGACTAATTAATAAGTGATGAATGTTATTCCACATCAATATGTGATAACTAACATTACACAATAATAGGCATATTCTAATATACCATCAAAATAAAGATATAACACAACACCACTTCAATAGAGGGAAATAAATGTTCCACCTCAACCAGGTAGTGACAAATGTACCTCTATAATCATAGACAAATATTTCTTTATAATCACAAACATTATATAATAAATAACATATGCCTATTGATCAAAGGTAAATGCCAAACACCCAACCAACATCTAGTTCATAATTGATGTTTATGAAATAAAGAGTTACCACTATCCAACAAGTACCAATTAGGTATAAATTACCTTTTATTGAATCTAAACTAGAATATAGAAAAACAAAGCATGCAAAAAAAATTTGCATCCAAATCCATAGATACATATTCCTAGTTGGTACACCCATCAAGCCAACATTTCATAACAAACCATACCTGTATTATACCTTGATCAAGGTAATCCACCTTTAACCACCTAGCCACCACCTCAACCAAATATACCATCCACTTTCTTGGCCCAAGAACTATAATAAATGAAGGATGTAATTACTGCCATCTAAGTAGGGAAGCATACTAATAAATTCAAGCTATATGACATGTGTTCATGCCCATTCAACATGAAGTATTTTTAGATAACATTTCCTCTAGGATATGAACCACTAAAATTTGATAAATATAAGGGTAAAGCAAACCCTAAGGTCCATTTTATAGAGTTATTTATCACTTTCCAATCAGTGGATTATCATGACATTTACCTATTCCTTTTATTTCCTTAGAGTCTAACAGGACAAGATTTAGAGTGATTCCTCAAATTTCTAAAGAATTACATATATGATTTTGATGACCTCTTAGATAAATTTGTACAACATTTCTCTTATAATATCGAGAATGAGATTTCATTAGTAGATTTGACTCAGGCTAAGAAGAAAGCTAGTGAGAGATTTGCAAGATATCTACAAAGATGGAGAGCGCTTGCTAGTACTTTATCCATAACTAACTATAAAAATAATTGGCCATTGTGTTTACTATTTTTTTTCATTATATATCTAATTATTTGGAGCTTTTGTGTGTGTATACCTTCAAATATATCATCGACAAAGGTTTATAGATTGAAAAGGCCCTTATTAACTAAGGGATTATCAAGCTAACCTCCTCAAACCAAAATTATAATCAAAGCCAAGACACAGGCCCAAGTCATAACCCTAACCACATCTACGTGTAAGCATCTAAACTAACCCATGCTAGTAACTATGAGAAATATAAGAAATACAACCATAATAAGAATGTTATTGGAAATGGAGTAACTAAGTCATGCCATGTCTAAATGGTGTAAACACCATTTTCTTAGCCTAGACCATAAATTCAATTTACTCCTCATCAGCAACCTCTTCAATAATTATAGTCTTTGTAGTAACCTAGACCATCTCAAAAAATGTAGTAACCACCACCCTTTCAGACCCCTCTTCCAAGAAGAAGGCCCACTCCTTGAGTCTTCAACAATCTTAGTGAACCTATTGAAGTAGTGTTTTATAAGCTAGCCATAGCTAATATGATTAGTTGGCCAATTCTAAAACACTATCCTAAGGGTATTTCATATCCTGACTAGTACATGGAGCATGAGTTATGTGAATACCATTATGTTCATGGACATAATATATGTTGTTGTGTGTAGTTGAAATACCTCATTGAAAATATGTTGGAAAATGGGGATATTACATTGGATAATAAAGCATATACATCTAATTAGAAATTAGGTATCCACCAAAACCCTTTTCCACAACATAAAAATAATAATCAACAATAACAACAATGAAGGATAAAACAACAACAACAATATCAACAACCACTATGACAACTAAATAAATATCAACAACAAAAACAACATCAACCACATGGGAGGAACCAAGGTTAGAATGATTCCAACAACTAACATAGTTACCACGTAGTTAGAAATGACTACAAATAAGTTTTAGGTCATATTATAGGAAGTCTCATTTCAACCATCACCATTAATCCTAGATCAAGTGCCAATAGATTAGGACCATTTTAAAATAATTACAATCAATCCACCTATGCCATTAATCCTTCCTTGACCTAAGATTGTAACCAAGTGAAATAACAACCATGGATTACTATTTTAGGACCTTATACCAATAACTCATCATTTCCCTATGACCATAACCAAGTGCATCGATAATCGAGACTTATCCTATCTGGCCCATATTCATCATTTTCAAGTTATAATGGTCTTGTATCCAATCTTGATTATGTAATTACAATTCCATAGTCTAAGATTACAATTTTAGGCCCACAACCTTCTATCAACAAACTAATCCAACCGATTGTACTGGCTAGGAACAAGCCATTCACACTGTTAAGGAAAATACATAGGACATTGTCGAACAACTTTAAAGGACATATATACAAATTTCCATTTTAGATTTTTTACGTACATATACTATCCACAAGAACATCCTAATAGAGCTCTTAGGCCAATCTCAAGTTCCCAATGACAAAACTCCAGACAAATTCCAAGATTTGGTTGGATATCTAACCCTAGTACAATAGTTGACCTTTAACCAAAGTGATAAGTCATCCCTTGGCCCTCTCCATAATAATCCCCATTAAAATTGTCATAATGTGACACAAAGTCAAACATGTCCTCATAGATAATGGATCAGGTCTGAATATTGTGTCTTTGAAGCTCATCAAGCATCTTAGTTATACAATAGATGATCTATAATTGAAAATAATTACTATAAAAGCCTATGATAATGAAGAATAAGAATCACAAGGTACCATAGCTTGCTAATTATCATTGGGCCTTGAGCCATGATACACTTTGCCATGTATTAGACCTATACCTATCCTACAATTTGATCTTGGGTAGACTTTCGATACATGAAATTTGTGTAATCCATTCGACTTTGCATTAGTGTCTCAAGTTATCTAATTTAGGCATATAGGTCACTTTCAATGGATATTTATATCCCTATGAACATTGCAAACATTTAGAGGCTAAACATGAAAGTTACAACTATCACTTTTTCCTAGATCTGGTTCTTAAAATGGATAAAGACAAAGAAATACTTATTGAAATGCTAAAGGATAATTGTATAGACCTAGATTGTCTTGAATCATCTTCACATATGCTTCCTCTTGAAATGTCTAATCATTTTACCATCTTGGCCAATGGCCTAGGAGATTATTTGATCCATGACACATTTCACATTTCCAAGCTTCCATAAAACCCCAAGTCTTATGAAAGAACTAAAGGCTAAGCCATCTTCATGAAATGGAAATGAAAAGGAAAATTTAAACTTCATAGTCCATCTCCTATCATTTTCACACTAACCACTAGCCAAGAATAGGATCCACTTACCAATGATGATTCTAGGTTGTATAATGAAAAATAGGATGATTGATACAAATATCCCAAATATCCCATTCTTAATAGGATCATGGAGAAAAAAGCCTATGAAGGTGGAGGCTTCAGGATAAATCAATAGGAAAATCTTGAGCTGATTTCTATAACTCAATACAAAATAACTTATGGTCTTGGATTTAAACTACTTGGATGTGACCCCACATATCTTATTTATGTTCTAATGCTAATGTCTAGTGATGATGTTGACAATGAAGTAGAGTTTGATAATAACATTTATGAAGACCTTGACAATACCAACCTATTTGACCTACATACCATTTGTACCATTACCCCAATAATCTAATGTAACTAGCTTCTTTTTAATCACCCTCAACTTATATATTGGGACCAACAAGAATTCATAGTACCTATAGATGTGTTTGAGAATGATGAGACCTTTTGTGATTTTCTAGGCATAAGAGATACTATTCCACTAAACGACCACAAATAAGGGTTATTTATCAAATTAGATATTGTAGCCTACTTTTTAGAGTGGGTGAACACCCTTAACCAAAAACAAAAGAATAGAAAATTAAGGTCCCAAGGTGAAAACCTCTTTGAGGAAATTTTTGACAAGATAAAGCAAAGATAAAGGCTAGTCTTTTTTTATGAAAACCTATTTTAGGTGCCATTAGATATGGGTGTTCACCTTTTCTTGAATGAATCTAAGGAGACCAAAAATTTTGAACTTCCTTTTATGTCTGAGTTTAGTTCAATAGAACAACATGAATTTGATCAAATTGCCTAGGAATTTCCAATAGTATTTGTAACATGTCCATTATTACCATTAGGAGATTTAGATTCATCTTATTTAGGAGATATTAAATAACTAGTCCAAACAAAGGAATTTATAGTTGTAGTCCAATTCAAATCATTGCCAACTATTCTAGAAGATGGATCAAATCTCCTCATAGAAGATACTATAGAAGTCAACATTGGGACTCCAAATGATTCAAAGTGGATCAAATTAGGTACACCCCTCACTAAGGAGGAATGTGAAATTTTTAAAACCATTATACAGGAATTTGTTTCATCATCTCTCATAAGGGCATTAAAGTCAAATTTGTAAGACCCCACTTGGTTGTACACCATCTTTTTGTACATCCTAATGCCAAACCTGTGAAGTATAAATTTCACAAGATGCATCTTCATATTAATGTCCTAGTAAATAAAGAGTTGAAAAAACTCTTAGAAGCGAGATGGATCTAAAAAATCAACTATGTAGAGTGGATATTGAATGTTTTTTATATTAGTAAGAAGTTAGAAGGAATCAAAATCTACACTAATTTTAGACATATAAATAATCCCTATCCTAAGGATGACTTTCCTCTACCAAATATTGACATAATAGTTGACTCCATAGTGGGCTATGAAATGATTTCACTTATGTATGGATTTTTTGGGTATAATATGATTATGATTACACTAGAATACCAACACAAGACAATGTTCACCACTCCATAGGGATCATTTTATTATTAGGGTATTCCATTCAACCTCAATAATGTTAGGACCACATACCAAAGAGCCATGACCATCATATTTTGTGATATGGTGCATAACATTGTTGAAGACTATGTTGATGATATATTAGGTAAATTAGAGACCTATGATGATCAACCAACTAAATTACAAAGAATATTTGAGAGGTTTCATAAATATAAGGTCAGACTTAATCTTAATAAGTGCATATTTATTATCACTTTATGTAAATTATTAGGCTCCATCATCTCCTATCAGGGCATTAAAGTTGATCCTACCAAAGTGTAAGCTATTACTGATATGATTCTACCTTCTAATTTAAAGTAGCTCCATAATTGTTAGGGAAATATTCAATCTATCAGGTGATTCATCTCAAAATTAGCCAAAAAATTCCATCCTTTCACACATTTTCTAAATAAAGGTGTCACATTTTAGTGGGATGAAGAATGCCAAAAATCCTTTCAGTACCTAAATGAATATCTTTATCATCCACCTATTTTGTTACCACCAATTCTAGGAAAACCATTTCTACTATACCTATCTACCAAAGACAAAGCCCTGTGGGTACTTTTTGCTCAACATGATGATAATGGAAAAGAAAATGCTGTGTACTATCTAAGCCATACATTGGTCATGTATGGACATAGCTATACACTAATATAAAAATCTTGTTTAGCTATGGTATTTATAACCCAAAAGCTATGGAATTATATGATTAATAATAACACTATAATTATTTCCATAATAGATTCGCTCAAGTATCTACTATCTAAGATAACTTTATAAGGCCACATGTCTAAATGGATCATGCCTTTGAGCAAGTTCGAGATTGAGTATGCAAACCATAAATCCATAAAGGGACAAGTAATTGTAGATAAACATCTAAAGGGATAAATAGATAATGTTCCCCTTGTAGATACCAAACACCTCACTTTTCAATTCTTAGATGAGTCCATCATGACCATCATCAAAACACATCTTGAGGAGTAGTATTAGAAGTTATATTTTGATGGGTCATTCACATTGCATTGATCATGGGTAAGCCTCTTTTTTAGTATACCATAGGGAGATATTATCCCTAAATCATTTCATATTAGCTTTCCTTGTACTAATAACATGGATGAATATGAACCACTTATTTTAGAGATTTATTAGATAGTACAATAGAATATTCAACATATCACACTTTATGGTGATTCTTAGTTAATCATCAATTAGGTTACAAACCACTTTCAAACTAAAGATGAAAAATTTGTGACATATAAGGCCATTGTTGACATTTTCAAATAGCATATCATCAACATATAATTTTAACACATACTTAGGGCTAGTAGCAAGACAATGGATTCTATGGCCACCATGGGCTCTTTGATCCTCCACACAGACAAGGCAAAATAATATCAATTCCTCATTTAAAATATTTTAGCATCTACTCATGAACCTTAAACCATTGTAATGATCTATGATATTATTGGTCCTAGCTCTATTTGGTACTCAAACCTTTATAATTACCTACATGACCATATCATACCACCAAAGCTATCACATAAACAACAAAAGGAATCTACCTATCAAGCCTCTCATTATACCTTACTTGGCTCAACCCTTTACTACCACAGCTTTGATAGAACTTTGATTCATTGTTTAAATTTGGTAGAAGAAACATTATCATCATGAGAAGTTCATGAAGGATTATGTGGTACCCATACTAGTGGGGTTATCCTAGCCAAAAACATCTTATGTACCAGTTACTATTGGCTAACTATAGAAGCAAATGTAATTGATTATGTCAAAAGGTGTAATAAGTATTAAAGGCATGCTAATTTTATTCATGTCCCATACACATTTCTAAAACCAATGATTACACCATGTCCATTTACAACATGGGACTTGATCTTATTGGAAAGATTAATCCTACCTCATTCAATGGACATAAACAAATCTTTACTACTATCGAATATTTCACTAAATAAGTTTTAAGCTATACCCCTCACTTACATGATTGGAAAATAGATTTCCAAATTAATCTTGAATCATATCATCTACCATTATAGTATCCCATCTAACATTATATCTAATAATGATAGATCAATTAAGAACAAGGATGTTAAAACACTCTGTTGAGTACAATATCACTCAATATTTTTATACCACATATTACCCAAAAGATAATGGTCAAGCAGAGGCATCAATTAAAACCATTATCAACATCCTTAAAAATATTTTCAATGATTTTGGATATGATTATTACCTCTAAATCTTTCACATCCTCTAGGTATACCTCACTAATTACATACTCCAACAAGAACCACTCCATATTCTATAGTCTATGGCACTGAGGCCATGCTTCTCATCCAGGTCAAGTTACCTTCTTTGCATATATCATTGAAACATGTAATAGATGATGAATATTATATATTTACACACCTATATGAGATATATTTACTTGATTAAAAATTCATAGCTACTATCAATAGCCTTTAATCATACCAAAACACACTCTATGGCTAATATAATCAGTAGGTTAAATATAAAGAGTTCAATATTAGTGATCTTGTTCTTAAAGAAAACCAAAAGAACACCATGGATGAGAAGAAGAAGGGAAATTTCAAGCCAAATTAGATATGCCCATATGTCATTTTTACAAACTATGGCTCTAGATCATATAGGCTCGCCACACCATATGGAGTTGAACTTGATGAACCGATAAACATCATACACCTCAATCATTATTTTACTTGAGAGACTTGAAGTATTGTCTATGAGGCACATTTAAATTATACCATGACATCATCTTCTTTATACCATACCATTATAACATACCTTTACTATCAATCGAAGTTGTTTTTACCCTCCCTACCTAACCCTTTAACCTTGGTTCCATTCCATTGGTTCTTCAAGTACCTTTAACAATATGATTTCAAAGAAGTTTCAATAATTGATTCAATATTCTAGACAAAGGCATTATCTTGGACTAGTATGATAGTGGTTTGGTAGTTACATCCTTTGTTTACTATTTTTTTTCATTATGAGTGTTACTGATTCTAACTGCCTTTGGGTAAATTAGTGTCCCACTCCATGATATTAATTATAATCACCTTTGGGAAAATTAATAACATGGAATTATGCTATTATTTCCTAATTATAAATTCATATCATCAAATTAAGAGTAACACCTTTACCATGCATTACCATATCACCTTTCCATTCCTATTGGCATATTATGCCATTTGCCTAAATGCATGAACTTGTTGCTACCTAGTTAGATTACTCTACTATCAGGTAGAATTATAATGACTTGAGGTCCTAATAAGACTATGTAGGTAGTGATTGATTCACATTATGTTATGATCAGTCACCCCTTAGACAATCTCTTGCCATTTTTAATAAATATCAATTTGAATGTTCTCACCATTTTGTAAGCAACCTAAGCCACGCTCTCATCATTTTGTGAGTTGGAATATTCTGTGTCTCATAATTATTTATTGAGCTGAGATACCAATAAATTAAAAAAAAAATTTATCATATTTTTAAAAATCCCCTAAACATTTGTAAAAGACCTATAAAATCCTAAAAATTATAAAATCATGAAAAATTGGCTTAGAATCTCCATACAAATATATTACAATGAACTATTACACTAAAATCTTGGAATGTTAGTGAATCCACCCACTAGGATCTTAACACCCCCACCATGCTTCTAACAATCACATCCTTGAGATGGGTGTATGCCCCCCACACATGTAAGAGCCTTGGGTGAACACTACCATGCTGGCGTTACCACTCAAGACCTAAGACTCGAACATGGGGTGGGTGCTATAATACCACATGTGAGGATCCTTCCTAAATAAGTTAGAATATAATTTCAAATACATGAAATAAATTATGAAAATTAACAATATATTAACTCAAATAACCATAACTAAATTGTAAGAACTAAATTACAAAATCTTTGGCCTCTTCAAGGGGAAACCTCTTTTGAGCAAGCTCAATTCAATACAATTTGTGGATACCTTCATTGACATCAAAAATTTTATACTAAGTCTAATCTAAGAAAATAATACTTCCCATGAATGTGGGATAAAACAAAATACTCACATGATGACTTACAATGTATATATGTCCATAACAAATAATATACTAACAAAGTAAAGAGAAGGGGTAGCATGAGTTCTGATTAAGTTAGCATATAATTGTAAATACACAAAATAAAATATGAAAATTAGAAATATATTAACTCAAATAAGCATAACTAAATTAAAATAGATGGATTATAGAAACATTAGCCTCTTCAAGGGGACAACCTCCTTTGAGCAAGATCAATTCAATACAATTAGTGGATGCCTTCATTGGCCTCAACACTTACTTATATACTAAGTCTAATATAAGAAGCTACTACTTCCCATGAATGTGAGATACAATAAAATGCTCATAAGGATGACTTAAAAATCATATAAATATATATAAAATTATATACTAACAAAGTAAAGAGAAGGGGTAACATGGGTTCTTAACCTCTCCTCCCTCTTAGAAAAATCTTTATCCTCAAAGTTTTAGATATGGGAATTGGTGGTGAATATGAAATAGTGGTTACCATGTTTCATCCTATAGTTACATTATGTTCCACTAAATTAGTACCTCTATGACGAAGTAGGAGCAAAGTTGAAATGTGCACCTATCTAAGATTACCTCCAGCTCAAGAAGGATGGATCCTTCATTATCAATTTTTGGTAAAATAGTTTGTACTTTAATGTTTATGCCAAGAAACTTATTCAAATAAGAGACATGAAATACTTGGTGAACTTAGGAAGAAGGTGGGAGATCTAACTTATAAGCAACTGACCCCAATCTTATGGAGAACCTTATATGGCCCATAGAACTTGGAAGCTAGCTTATGATTCCCTTTGAGTTTTAGGGATGATTTCTTGTATGGTTATATGTGAAGAAAAACCATATAACCTACTTGGAAAGTGCACTTAAAATGGTGCTAATCAACCTATTATTTCATTCTATTTTGTGCCATATGAGTATTTTCTAGTAAAGTGTTGAGGATGTGATCCCAAATTCAGAGAAGTGTGTCGACTACTTGAACTAGTGAACTACTAGGGGTATACATAAGGAACACTGGTGGTGTTTGAACATAGACTACTTCATATGGAGTCATTTTAGTTAAAGTGTGGTAGGAGGTATTGTAACACCATACAATGAGAGGGAGCCACTTTGCCTACTAATGTTGTTGTTCTGAGTTGAAGCAATGAAGGAACATTTCCAAGCATTTGTTGATAATTTTTAATCTGACCATCCATTTATGGATGATACCTATAACTCATCTTTATTTAGGTAATGATGCATCAAAATAGTTATATCCAAAAATGGATAGTGAAGGTTGTACCACAATTTGAGACAATGGAAGAAGGAATGCAATGACGATGGAAATTATGGTCTAAGAAAATTTTGTACAACTATGGAGGTGGTATAGGGATGGTTAAGGGCAAAAAATTATTGTATTTGGAGAGGTGATCAACCAAAACTAAGATCACTATTTTCCCTCCAAGTTTAGGGAGCCCCTCAATGAAATCCATATAAATATCTATCCAAATCCTGGTAGGGAATGGCAAAGGTTCAAGAAACCCAAAAATGAGTGTTATTTTACCCTTGTTGCATTGGTAGGTATTACATTCAATCACCATATATTGAATTTCCTTTCTCATTCCCTTCAAAAATAAGTTATGTTGTGCCCATTCATATGTTTTGAGAAACCTTGAGTGCCCTATGGATGGTGAAGCATGGAGTTCATAAATATAGCCTTCTAAATATCTATGCTCTGGGGAAGCACTAGATGACCCTCATATTATAAAGAAGCACCATCCCAAGAATAATGTGATACAATAGAGGGGTTAGTGTCCAAATACTAACTAATTTGAGATAATGAGGAGTCATTGACATAAACCTATTATACAATATCCAACCAATTCAAAATATGCATGGAAATAGATGAAAGGGAAGTTTGGTCTGTAAATGTGTGAGATAGAACATCAACCACAATATTTTCCTTACCCTTCTTGTAAGTGATCTCATAGTTATAACCCATGCTTTTTGACCCATTTATATTTTGATGGGGTGGAGACTCATTTTTATAAGAAATATTTTAGACTCTGGTGATTAGTTTTGATGCAAAAATGATTCTCTAGTAAGTATGGATGTTATTTTTGCACTACATGCAAAATGGCCAATATTTCCTTCCCATAAGTAGAGAGTAATAAAATCTTACTAGAAAGGGATTTTTTAGTGAATGTAATGGGGTATCCTTCTTGGAGGAGAACAAAACCAAGTCCATTGCCACAAGCATCACTCTCAATCATGAAGGTCTTAGAAAAATTTGGCATAGCTAAAACATGTGTAGTACACATATCTTTTTTCAATTCTTCAAATGTACACTCAATAGCTTGTGTTCATTTAAAAGCATCCTTTTTCAAAATAGCTATTAGCAGAGCTACAATCTTCCCATAGTCCTTGATAAACTTGTTATAGTATCCAATCAGCTCGAAAAAAACCATAAAGGCTCTTGAGTATCAGAGGATAAGGCCAATTTGTCATGGTAGCTATTTTTTCAAGATCCACCTGAACACCTTGGGTTGAAACCATATGCCAAAGATACTCCACTTCATCCTATCTAAAAATTTATTTGGACTATTTTTCATAGAGATGATGATCAAAGAGAATTTTTAGTGTAAGCTCTAAATGTTGGATATTTTTAGACCATGTTTTACTATAGATGAGGATATCATTAAAGAAGACCAAAATAAATTTCCATAGGTAGGGCCAAAATATTTTATTCATCAATTCCTGGAATATTGAAAGAGTATTAGTAAGGCCAAAGGGCATGACCAAAAAATCATAGTGGCCATCATGCATGCAAAAATCTATCTTAGGGATATCATCTTCATGAAGCTAGATCTGGTGATATCTAAAGTGGGGATCCAACTTGGAGAAAAAATGAGAGCCATGAATCTCATCAAGAATCACATAAATAATAGGGATTGGGAACTTATCCTTGATTTTGATGTGATTAAGTGTGCAAAAGTTAATGTAGAGGTGCCATGACCCATATTTTTTTATACAAAGAGAATTGGGGAAGAATATGGGTTGGTACTGGGGCAAATAATGCCTTACTTTAGTGAGTATTAAATGAGCATCTCGATCTTGGTCTTTTGCTGAAATGGGTAGTGGTAAGGCCTGATGTTGGAAGGAATGCTTATAAGAAGGAGCTAAATATGGTTGTCTTCTAGATGTGAAGGTGGCAATCCCACTAGTTCAATAAAGATACCTACATACCTATGCAAAATGGTTTGTAGATCAGGTGTAGTGGAGATCATTGGTAGTTGCATTTCAATAGAATGGAGTTGGGAAATGACATTGTGTGAATTCTTTTTAAGAATGTTTTCAATGCAATGTGAACTTATGATGTTGAGAGACCATAGGTGTAAGCCTTTCAATGTGTGTTTTTTCCCATTACCTAAAAATTGCATCCAAAGTTCAAAAAAATCCCATGAGATGGGCTCAAGTGTGTGTAACCATTGGTCTCCCAAAATAACATCAAATCCGTGTAAGGGAAAGGAAAACATGCCAAAGCACAAGTTATTATCTCCAATAGAGATACACACATTAAAACACTTCCCTTTGTAAGGTGATGCACCCCTATTAGAAATCATGACTTCAAAGTTGGAGCAAGGATGGATAAAATAATTAGCCTATTTGGTGATCCAAGGGTCAATAAAGTTATGAGTGCTACCTGAATCAATGAGTATTGTGAGAGGGATATTCTTGAAGTAACCCTTGATTCAAATGTTTTGTGGGGTGGCAAATCTTAGTAAGTGATGGAGAGAGATCTATGGTTGGTCTTCCTGAGAAGTAGGTTCCATAATCGATGGAGATTCTTATAGATAATATATTATATCCTGAGCATCTTTCAAAACTTCAATTTTGGGTAGAGAGTCCACATCTAGTAGGTAGATATTTTACTTGACACATTCATGTACCCAAGTGTATTTTTCATCACAATTATAACATAGTACTTTTTTTCTATGCACTTGCACTCTACTTTAGTCAAATGCTTGATAGGAGTGGTTTTAGGGGTTGGCATTGTTTGAGATCATTATAGAGTTATATTTATGAATAGAGAAAAATTAGATTTGAATCATTATTGAGGTGTGATCTTGTCCTCTACAAAATTATCCAACCCTAGGGATTCCATCATCATGTTGGGACAAAACATTTTGACCTCAAATCAAATTGCATCCTTCAGTCTACTAACAAAGTAACTCCTAAATATTTCATCAGATAATCCCTTTGTGTGATTGGTCAATTTTTTAAATTATGTTTGATATTCTCCCATGGTTCTTATTTGGTGAAGTTTAGTGAGTGCTCTAGTAAAGTCATCAAAATCACTCAGGCCAAACCATTGCAAAATAAGGGTGCAAAAATCAATCTATATGGGCTCATCATGAGCCTTGGTATACCAAAAATACCATTGAAGGGCTTCATGTTATAAGTAAAAGGATGTAAGTGGAACCTTGTTGGCATTAAAATTATTATGCAAACTAAAATAGTTTTCTACCTGATAGATCCAACTAGTTGAATTTGCACCATTGAATTGAGTAAAATCAAGCTTCAACCCACAAAAATTACTAGAAGAAGAAAACTCAGTGTCTAAAGAGGACTCTAGATCCTGTCTGTTTCAAGGTGGTATGTTGAAGATTGAGGCCAAGAATGTTTTCATCAAGATCTTTGATTTGGGTCTTGA
Organism: Torreya grandis; assembly: GCA_037957365.1. Lineage (NCBI taxonomy): Eukaryota > Viridiplantae > Streptophyta > Pinopsida > Cupressales > Taxaceae > Torreya > Torreya grandis. Next base: position 3,009,274 of record JARHVA010000713.1, on the reverse strand, counting down.
GGGTGGCAATTTCATCATACATGGTTTTTGATCATATTTGGGTTACTTCTAGGATTAGAATAAGAAATTTTTTAAAAATGGGTAGGAAAATTAGAGTTAAGACACATTTAGTAAGGAAATTATTTTAATTTGGGCAAAATTAGAAGGGTAAAGGTAATTTTACTAATTTTTTTGTATAGTGGGAGTATGATTGATGAAGGTGAGGGTAACTTCAGAAGTGAAAATGGAAAAATTTAATAAAGAGGGACAAAGATGTAGAAAAGTGAGATGAACACTATGGAAATTTTTTGAGGCAAATAGACAAAAATAGAGGAAGTTATGACAAAACCCAAAAAAAGGGAAAATTGAGATTTGTAGAAATTATGAGTGGAGTCAAGATATGGGACCTTAAGGAAGAAAATGTAGAGAATGAAATTTTAGGTGTCCAAATAAAGTTTGAGGATCAACGAGGCTATAGATGGAGAGATATGTCAAAAAACAAAAAAATACTCTTTTTTTTGTGGTTTGTGGTTTCTTTTTTCTATCAAATGTCTAGTTACAAGTCCTTTAAGAGTCTTTTGATACTTTTCTAAAAGCTTTTTGAAACTGATAGGATGAAGAATTTTTAGTTTCTATCAACTATCTAAATACAAGTCCTATAAGAGTATTTTGATACTCTATTAATTGATTTTTTAATAGTCTACTATAAATACTCAAAAACTAATAGAAATGGACCCTAAGTTTCAATCACTGCCTAAGGTTTTAAAGATATCTCTCTAGACACCAATGCCATCTAAGCAAGTACCACTTTCCAAAAAAAATTGGCCATAGATTTACCCCTAAGTGACAACTCTTGGTTTTCCTCACAGGTGGGAACTACTCAGTTGAGAAGGGGCCATTTCCCATTTCATTGGTAGGTCCTCTCAATGGGTCAACTACTTTGGGGATCCTATGGTACTCCTCATAATGAGTTTTAGGGATTTCACTCAATTACTTACCATAGTTATGTGGACAAATTTTTACCTTGATCCATAATAAATTATTGTAATATAAAAAATTAATTAAATGAATTATGCAAGAGAATAGAGTTAAGAATTTTTGAGAAAAATACTTTGAATTATGCAAGAGAATAGAGTTAAGAATTTTTGAGAAAAATACTTTGAATTATGCAGTAGAATAGGGTAAATCAAAAATTTTGGTCTTGGAAAGTGTTTTGATACCAAATGCAACAAACCATTGCACCAAAATTATGAACTATTAGTGAATCTACCCACAAATATCTTAACATATATACATCCATCCAAATTTTTGGGATGGGAGATCTTGTTTGTTTAATTTATTTTTAAGACCACCTTGGTCTTTTTCCTCTCATTTATGGGATAACTACATCAACCTAATGTCTACATGGACTATGTAGGCAACACTTGAATACATGGGAAATATTGGGTTAGCTCAATCACACCTTCCTTTATTTTTTGACCACTTCTTTGCCTTAAAGATCCTGAGACCCCTAATTATTTAATGAATAACCACTTGCCATTTAGTTTCCCCATACTTCTTGGCCTTCAATTATATGCTCTCACCATTTTGTGAGTCTTATCTATTTCAAACACTCTCATCATTTTGTGAGGCCATTCTTATTTTTCCTTTACAACACAATAAAATTTCCTTCTCATCATTTTATTCAATTCTATATCCTAGGAGAATTATATTTGGCCTAAAGTTTATATTGGATCTTTCATCCATGGAACTATGTAGATAGTGTCCACTTGTTTAATGCATTTGGAGATAGCTTAGCTACATGTTATTTTTCTTCCACTCCCCACATTTTGTTTGTTTGTTTTGTTGTCTCCTATGGATTAGGGGCAATTTTTAACACCATCTTATGTATCATTATTTCCTATATCCTAGGGTAAACCTTGTGCCATTGTTCTTATGTTGTTATACTTGTGTCAGTTATATCTAACTTAAGGGTCACCCTGTCACCAAGAGTAACACTTCTATTACACATGCACACATAATTTTTCTTCTATTTTCATTAACATTATGATTAACCATTGTTTGTGTTTGTTTCATGTTGTTTTGATTGTTTTGTTTAGTTTTTATTTCTTGGTGTTTTTTTGTGATTTTATTTTATTAATGTTTTGTCTTCTTGTTTGTTTATTTGTTTGACTATTTTTTTCTTTCATTATTATGCTTTGACTTAGTATATTTACATTTATTGGGTGATTTCTTGTGCATTATACTTAAGTCCATCCATATTGATATGTCAACATTAACATCATGGTTCTTATCATTGGTGAATAGTTTTTAATTATTTATTGGATAACATGTCAGTCCTTATGCATATTTTGGATAAGTTCTCATGGTATTTTATATCATGATGCATACCATCACATGCTATAATAAAAATTAGCTCAAGAAATCTTACAAGAAATGATGCCATAATACTCCTTAGCCACCTAATAAATTCCTGATCTATCCAAATCATTTCCCAAATGTAGAATAATTAAACCATGAATCAATTTTAATCCTTGATAGTTAGGATGTGCATCTCCATACTAGTAGGTAGTTCAAATTCATACTTATCCTTTGTACCAACTTACTCTTACTCTATGAGTATAGATTCCATACATAAGCCCCCTTTTCTAATTTTCCATATTGTCCCAAACTATCATGTCAAAGATTATAACCAGCTTTGAGCAACTCATTGTGTTTCAATCTATTTGGATGTTAATGATTACAATTTCCTTTAGTCAGATCATTATCTCTATCCTCCCAACTGGGGCATGATTTCATTATGTTAATGATTATAACTACCTTTGGGAAAATCATTATCTCTATCTACCCATCTAGGGCACATTTTCATTGTGCTAATGATTATAACTACCTTTAGGCAAATCATTATCTCTATCCACCCAACTAGGGCATGTTTTCATTTTTATAATGATTATAACCACTTTTGGGAAAATAATTATCTTTTTCCATTGCTATGTTGATGATTATAACCACCTTTGGGAAAATCAATCTTTTTATCTACCCAACTAGACATCTCACTGTACCACTGATTATAACTACCTTTGGGAAAATTATTCTTTTTTACCCCCTTTTTTACCTTTTGGACCTATCATTTCCTCCTTTTAAGAGACCGATTGTCGACCTTCTTTGCCAATTGCTACCTTGAGGGGGAATCCAAGGCTCATCCATCACTATATGGGGGATTAGTCATAAATGATATTTTCCTTCTTTGAGAAGACATTAATGTACATATAACTTGTAATACCTTCCCAAATAGGGGTAAATTGTAGACACCCCATTTTGGCCATAACTAGCTTTCAATTGATTTCTACCAAACATTGTAAATTAAGCATAAGAATCATTAAATGTCCTAATTTCATTCACACACCATTAATTAATGCTCATAATCATGTTTATACATCCCTATTTGGGGTATTATTCTATACACAATGATAAATTCTCACAAATTCATGCTTAATCACCCTGCAACCTAACAACTAGAGGTTTTGCCTATAGACACATTAAGCAGGGAATTTGAACAATTCTTCAAAGAGATAAAATGCTAATAAAAATGAATCAAATATTCAAACCAATTTAAACACTTAGTTAAATTATCCATTTGTAACTAGTGTATATCTAAAAATGAAAATTCAAAAATTTAAAATATCAAGCTTCTTCATCATTACCTTTATGAGTTGTCAAGTTCCCACAAATATCTAAAAATATCTAATTTGAGAGCCATGCCTATTAATTTAAAATCATAATTAAATGTACCCTCCTTAACTCAACTAGGGTTATTTTGAACTCATTCCATATTTAAATCCTAACCTAACTCAACTTGGGTAAGAGTTAACTTTGGAGTCTATAAATACAAGGCCTTACCTATTCATATTTAAGATTTCTTAGTGTAATTTTATTATGAAAAAATACCTCCAATAATCTCTTTCAATTAGTGTTACCATGCCAAATTCATAAGCTAACTAACCAAACCAAGGTTCCAAGGAAAGGTGGAAGAAATGGAGCTTCATTGATAGAGATTTATTGATGCATATATCTCAGAAAGCCATTTCAACAATCCATTTTGGAGCTATAAGGAAGGTAAAAGGATGATTTATTTTATTTTATATTTGTGTTTTCATTTTATGCTTATTACATATGCTCTCCCTAGTGTCTAGGCTCCAGTTGTTAGTATTTAGTGTGCTTATTTTCTTGACTAATACAATACTAATCTCCCCTTTATGGATTCATTGTTCATAGTAACTATGTAACATATAAAAGGGAACATGTCTAGGTAAATGTATCATTTAAGTGCATAGAACCAAAGTGATCACATGTATGCATAATATGCATAATAAAGATCATGGAAACATCTAGATCATAATAGTACAAGATAAACAAGAAAATAAATACCAACACAAGAACACTCAAAAGTAAGTCAAAATACAATGGTCTAAGGAGACCAAAAACAAGGTGCATGTTTAAAAGCCACACAATTAGAGGGACATGACTTAGTCAAATGTATATAAAAGCAATAATGACATTCAAATTTCCATACAAAAAATAATGACATATGCATATGTCAATTAAAGCATACATAGGCATAGGGGATATAAGAAAAGGAATTAGTCAAATTATTGAACAAGTAATATAATAACAAGTCAAGACACTCAAGGAAGTGCATAAATTAAACTATAATCAATCAGCATAAACATGTCATAGTAGTCCATGGATAAAATGTTTTAGAAAAAAATGTCAAGTGTATAACATATCAAATACATGTGTAAGATATAATCATGGATAAGAGGCAATTATAATTACATATGTAATCTCAAACACTATAATGTAGAGTGATTATCGAATCATATAACCTATGTGTATCAAGATGAAAGTAACAGATGCTCGAATATCTATATGACATGAGTAGAAGGAAAACACAACATTTAAAATATGAGTGTTTGATGTATTTATGTATGTTTGTATCACACTCAAGTAGAAGTGTGACACATATGTGTATGTAATAGTAACTGAGTATTCCATCTATTAATATGGAACTAAAACATGGATGCCAAAGAGCCAATGTAACATGTAGGTGCTAAAAGTGTTTTTGGATGTTTGAACATTTTTATTTTTTTGAAAGTTTTGAAGAGGGATCATCCTATTGTTCCATCAAATGGATGGTCATAGATTTCTCCCCAATATGAACCTAACAACCCCTAAATTAAATCTTGTACATTGTTTGCATCATGATTGGATATTGTGAAAAGTACTTAGTATGTATTAGAAGAAGTAATGATATCATTTCAAATATGTATTAGTTTGAATTTGTGAGGAAAAGAAATACCTTGCTGATTTGGATTAATTTTTTCTTCCATTTGGTATAGCCAAAGAGTTCCTAGTGAAAATGAATATGGATATGTGGAAGGCATAACCCAAACATGTGTTTTAATTAATTTTAGACCACAAGAAATTGGTATTAGTATGCTGCTTAAGGCATATTTCTAAGTGACCTTATTTTGTAAATCTTGTAGATCAAAGCCAAGTTATTGTAAATGCTTTATATGGCAAGTGTTTTTTTTGTTGTTGGATAAATATGGTTATGTCAAAAATAAACACCACCCATGTATAAGGTAATTGTTAAATCTTATTGGCATGAATGTTTTGTTTTGTTCACTTTGAAATTATTGCATAAGATATATGGATCTTGGATTGGACCCATGTTGAGTAACATTTGTGAATTGGTCATATAGAGATTTTGGATACCAAAATTTTATTCATAATGCTCTCTAGGTAAGTTATCTCCATTTTTTGTGTGAGGGATAAAGCTTTTATATTTGAAGGGAGATATGTTAAGTTCATTCGAATGAGTAATTATGAAAGAATCATATATATGCACATAATTATATAAATGGGTAAATGATTAATATTGTTTATGAAATGTCTTTTGCTTTAATGGGGAAAGAAGGCCTCTCCTAAAGATAATTTGTAGTTACGAATCTAAAGGTCTAAATGCTAGCTTATATAATGCACTTTTGAATTGAATAGTATAATCTTGAAGCTACTTGTCATCACACTATTTGAAATTGTGCAAATGTTCTAATGTAAGTTTTGTCACCTTGTGGATATTGAAAACCATGAAAAATTCATCTTCTAATTGTAAGAAAATATGTAAGGAACCATTTGGTAAACTACAAAACCAATTTTGAGCCTCATCGGAAATACTCATATGGAAAACTTTTAAAAATAGTTTATCATCTTATGACCATTGAAAAAAAGAATGTACATAGCTAATAATGTGATTGAATGGGTCCTTGTGTCTCAAAAATATAGGTAAATTTGATAATTCAAAATATTGAGGATAAGTATATTCAAGTATACATTACACAACAGGTTAATTATTGGATGGGGTAATATGTGCAATGCCATTATGGAAAGCCATTGTCATTGAGTATAAAAAAATGATTTTTAATGTCCAAAATAGTGGTTATAATAGACATTAGATATTATATGGGGATAGAGGTGTTTGTCATAGGTGTTAGCATTGGTTGCAACCCACCCCCTCTTTTGAATTTAGGCATATGAGTATCATCGTCCTTATGTATAATGAGTGAAAGTTCATGATCACTAAATTTATGGCATTTTTGTAATGGTATGGGATATTTGAAATTTGGTACATTGGTATATCATTTGAATAGATTTTACCATTTGAATAATTTGTTTCATTTTCCTTTTATAAGGGTAGAACAATTTTAGCTTTGGAAAAGTTTGGTAAGGATACCTTTCTTGATATAGAAATTATTTTAAATGAAGGTAGGAAAAAACCATTACCCTTGAATAGAGGGATATTATTTGGAAATTTAGGAATGTTATGGGTTTAATCAATTTGATTGAAGACACATCCTGATTATTATTGGTTTGCACATCAACCATAATCTCTTTATGTAGTTTCTAAATTTTTTGACGATCAAATGAAGGAACCTATTAGTCATAAGTACCCACTTATTTGGTAAAATGCATATTATTAGTTGGTTTGAATGGTTAGTGACTCAAGGATGTGTTTGAAAACCTAAACCTTTCCTATTTATATTGCTATGTTTAAGAGATATAGGGTGAGTTATACCTTTCTCATGTTTACCCCAATCCTTGGCCTTAGTATCCATAATTTTGAAAATATTGAATGCCAAAGTCATATAATGGTGGTATATGAAGTGTGGCTAAAGGATTTTAATATTAATTAAGATGAGTGAACTTATCTTTTGAATTGGTTAGAGTATGGAACTGATTTGAGGGATAACAAATACCACCATTCAAGGATTTTATATTAATTAATTTGGCACTTGGAATAGTGAAAGAGTAATCAATTTTAATTCCTTCCTTGAGGGAGAATCAAATAGTTTCATAATAATAGTCATCAAATAAATCAATATAATCCATAATAAAAGATATGAAGTAGATAAATATTATGATAAAGTAATAAGATGTTAAAAGGGTATGCTCAGGGCTTTGATGTTCAAAGATCAGGTTCACTAAATGTTTAACCTTATAATGATCTAGATTAGAGTAATCTAGATGTTAAAAGGGTATATAGAAATGAAATGTCACAAGGGTGATAATAAAATCTATAGTAGGCCAAGTAGATGATAAAATAAAATATAAACATACACTAAATTTATTATGCTAAGATAGTCTAATTATGGAAACTAAAATAATGATAGATATATAAATGATAAAGAAGTGATATACTTAGCTTGTTATGATGTTAATGTAGTTTTGGATCTAAAACAAGCATAAAATAGGTGGGAAGGATATTTATGTAATAATCATTAGATTTTGGCTCTAAATTTTTTGGCTCTTTCAACAGTAACATAAGCTTGGGATAGTTGCATTGATGCTATTATATGGGTTCAATGCTAGTGTCATGTAAAAAATATATACTGATATATGATGAGACCACCTATATGATTTTGGGTTTTGTTCTTCCTTAACTATGGTGCATTCAAATATGGATCATGTATCATTGCTAATTTGAAATGGCAAAACCCTAGCTTTTCATTTTCATAGTCACCTTGGGGGAAAATGGGTTAGTGGGCACATGGTGTTGAGATGTTGCCAAAAATCATGATATTATAGGGAACTACCTACATATACAGTAGTATATAAGAGGGCCTTAAAATCATTTAATTCTCCCTTATGTGTTGGCTTATGTGTGAATCATACAATATGTGAAAAGCAAGTACAATAGTGACCTATCTTGTAACTTGACAAATAAGTCTCTTAAGCTTCTCCTTTAGTAATTAAAACCTATGGATGTGAAATACATATGAATGGTATGTAAACAGGAATAAATATGGAATATTTTTTCAATTGAATGCTTTATAGAGTGATTTTGATAAGTTGCCTTGGTCTCTTTGGTATTTTTGCTAGGTATTGTCAGGTGAAGAATGAATGAGGGTTGATATTGTATTTATATCAATCCATTTAGAGTAATAAATTAAATTAAATCACTTACACATACAATTAAAATACATTTAATTTATAAATTGGATGAATTTAAGGCTTTAGGTACTTGTATTGGGATAGGACAGGAACGTCAATACTATTGTCTGTCCTGAACATTAGTGTCTAGGGAGTAGAAACATAGGTATAGGTTCATAACTTAAAAATATAGAAGAAAAGTAATTTTTAAATTTTTTTGGAAAGGTATAAGACTTGGGTCATCAACAAAATATTTATTGGACTAAGATGTATAGGCCAAGGGGCACAAAGATAGAGCAAATTCAAGACTTGTAGAAGCGGGGAAGGTAAATAACTAAGAGGAATAACCAAGGTTTAAGTTTTAAAATTTTAAAAGAATAAGGTGATATATAATCATAAAATATCATATACACAACTAGATTATATCAATTGATTTATTTTTAGATTCTAATACACCTACACCTGATAATTTTCACTCATAATAGGTGACCCTTGAATCTCATGATACATGGACTCTCCATGACTATCCCATTAATGGTATGATTAGTTAGAAATTTTAAAATTTTAATATAAAATAAAAATTACAAAGAAAATTAAATAATTAAAAAATACAAAAACATTCAAAATATTAAAAAATTAAAAATTTAGGACCTAATCATGACACGACTACTGGACCACACTATTTTCATATCTTATTCATCACATGTTTTATATATGGAATATTATTTTTCATACACACATGAATTTCATGTTATATGCATGTAATGTAGGATATATAAATCATATATGGATATACAGATGTTGAACTCTCCTATACCTAGTGGCCATGCCAATGTTGGGGGCATCTTGTTCCACATGCCACATTATCATAGGTTATATATTTATATGACCTTTTACCATGTTTATATATATATATATATATATATATATTAATTACACATCTTATTAGCTACTCATATATTACATAATGATACTTGGGTATGCTAATTTATTATGACATGAAATTAATATACATAGTGTTAGAGGTACAATCATTGGGGGGGTGAAACAGTGATGCAAGACATTTCAAATTTGAATTACAATATTTTCAAACCCTTAATCAATTAACACAAACATTAATCTAAGTTATTCATAACAATGAACAATAGATAATGCGAGATCACACACATAACACAAGATCTATGTGGGAAACCCTCTTGGGGAATAAAACACACTCTCAAGCCTACAAACACATGGATTAATTTTACTATAAGGTATTAAAAACATAAGACTTTAGTAGAACACCCATGCCACAAGGAGCACCTACCCTTATGATGGTCAAGTTCTGACCATAGTTTAGTGAAACACATGTTCCACAAGGAGCACATGCCCCTAGGATGGTTAAGTATTTCTAACTAGAATTTAGTGAAACACTTATTCCACAAAGAGAACCTTCCCCTAGGATGATCAAGTACTTCTGACTAGAATTTAGTGAGACACCTATTCCACAAGGATTACCTACCCTTAGTATGGTCAAGTCCTTCTGACCTATATGTTGAGAACCCTCCTAACACCTATGATATGAACATCTCATAAACATTGATTTCCTACCAATTTGATAGATATATAATGTATATCATCCCCATTAACTTATTCAGACAACTAAAAACATACAAAACCACCTTTTGGATCACTCTACACTTCTTAGCAATAACTCAATCATAACCTCAACAACATGACCAAATGGTCATACACATAGTCCATACTTTGATCTACCTCTCAAATTAACCACCAAGCTTACGCATACGCCATCTATACTTCACTCACACTTAAGGCATCCAAAACATCCTTTTGGATCACTCTAGACCTCTTTGCTCATCCTTAATCTTTAAACCTACAAGAACACTATATTTAACATCAAAAATATAACCTACAAGTCATACATATAGTCATCAATCTACTCTGCTCTACAACCCATCCACTGAGCACATGGCCTTTCTTCTTTCTTTCGCTCTTCAACTCTCACATACACATCTTCTCTCAAGTGTATAAACCTACAAGAGCACTATTTTTCATATCATAAATATGACCTATAAGTCATACACATAGTAATCAACCTACTTTATTCTTCAATCCATCCACTAGGTATTTTTACTCTCCTTCACCTCTCAACTCTATACTCTTGCTTCACTTAGAGCCCCTACTCATGAGCCTAGAAATCACCACATTTTATTTCACCTTTTATAGAGCCTTCATGATTATTAAGATCTTGGTCAGCCATAATGCTTATCTTAACTTTTAAGACATCTATAAATCTCAATTACATCTTCATAGGTAGGCCATAGCATTCATGGGTCATAATTAAGTAACTATGCCTTTTAATTAGGACTCATTAGCCCTTATAGGTCTCATGGAGACCCATCCATCTCTTTAAAACTTCTCTAATAAAATTAAGAACAAAATAAAACTTTCATATACATAGACCCATGCTGCATAACCTATAGGTCCTCTTTAATTGACAACATCCATCACATCACCCTTCTATTACAACATAATTATCCCAAACATCATTTTGTACATATGATCACCAAGAATGAACACACAATCAACTTCTAAGACTTTGATCATACAAAATTTGGATTGTTCAAACCTCAATAATCCACTTAGATGGTCCTCATGAAGTTTACAACATGATGTAATAGTTAGTTCATTGTAAAAAATAAAAATACCATCAAGAAAAACTCAATTACCCTTCTTCGGTTACTTGAAGAGCATGATCACATACATGGTCAGATTTGGAGCATAATAAATTTGACTATACAAACATTCAAAACTTTAAATAAATATTTTTGTATGTGCCTTGAATTCATCTATAACTTTTCTTTTTACTACATTAATGAATTCATCCTGGATCAAAATATATGATCAAAATACTCAGCATTGGCTCTCCTTCACAAATTTGAATATTTGAATTCCAATAGTCACTGTTCATACATTAAACATCTATCACCTTTTACTCATCTTTTGCTTCTAATAAACTATAAAAAAATTCACTCCATCAATCTCTATGGATTGGATTGATCTTTATCTAGAAACACTCACTATTGATCTAAGATATGATCTCTCTTGATTGTGCCACTTGGTAGTCCCACATGCCTTCTACACATTTGACTCATTGAATTTAATGCATGATGTTGATATTTTGATTGCATGATCACATGCTTATTGTTGATCTTCTATCCAAGCTCTATGAATGTGAAACATGTCACTATCATGTTCATTCTTTGACATATTGACTTTTATGTGCACTATTGGATCAAGATCTATGATTTAACATGCACCATTATATCTAATAACTAGTTGTGCTCAGACTTCAATGTATTTAAACTTGACAGTCTATGGTTCATCATAGTTTTCAAGATTAATTTTGAAGGTTTATAACTTGAGCTAAAAAACTCTTTAAGAGTATAAATCTTTAGGGTACCTTCTTGGCACTATAGACAACATCTCCATGAAAACCTTTGACCTTAGTTGAATTTTTAAGTACCTAAATTAAATGCATAAAATTATTGGTTCATTCATATTTGCATGACATGTAGTGATGATTTGGCTAGGTATAGAACCTTAGTGAACTTCTATTTGAGATACTAACTTTGTACTCATATATCTTTAGCTACATTCAACCTCATGACCTAAAATTTGAACCATATTATCTCCTCACATAGGGGAAGCCATCCATTTATCAATATGATCCTATAAAATTCATGCATGAAAAATATGACATCATCAATGTTCTCACTCAGTTTTATTTTCCATAAGACCAATTAGGCCTAAATGACCACAAGAAAGAACCTAATGAACACCATGCATTCGTATAAGCACCTTAAGCACTCTTGACACCCCATATAACCTATGAAACATGATCTCATCATCTATAACATTCATAAACATCTTATCCAATCATATGTTGATGATTCATGCTTACATACTAGGCTACCAAGCCTATGCCAACACACGGTTCATATGCTTATCTTCTCTCCTTGACCTAAAACCACATCAACATACTAGATACAATATGATAAGCCTCAAATAATAATTACCTTAGCTCATATGCATCCAAATCCTTCCTTGAAAAAATTTAGCCTCAAAATCATCATCATCATGACATAACCACTTTGTCATTATCTTTGACATCAATGCACACATGACATCAATATTTGACATCAATGACAATACTTACCAACAATCTGCTCCTTTGTCATTGATGGCAACATCTTATTTTCCTTCTTCCCCTTTTATATAAATGAAAAAGTGGACTAAATAGACACCAAGATCCTCTTAACATTATGAATGTATTCAAATATACTTATAAGTGCTCAGGATACATACATACTTCATATGAAATAATTGTTCCCCTTTTGACATACATCAATGTTGAACTTAAGCATCTCTGATCCTTGGCCCTAACAAACTACTCACAAATCTTAGAAAGCTCCCCCTAACATCATGATCCATATAAATTCATATTTTATTTAATGTACATCAATTTTAACTTGGGCTATTTTGATTCTTGGACTTGTTTACCTGCGTAACTCATAAGCTCCCTTTGCTTATGCATGAAGATTCAACATATTTTTCACAATTATGATTAGGTTTGATCAAGTCATCATATCAACCTCATTGAATTCTCATCTATAGTAGACATCATCACATATTTAATATTATTGAATCATCTCACATATGCTTCCCCTCACATCATGCATAGTCCCTCAAACCACTCAAGTTATCTGAGTTAGCTCCCTCTAATTCTATGCATACCTTCTCAACCATGCACCATGACTATATTCTTATTTGATCATGCACTAATATTAATGAGGAATAAACACATATAAATACCATAAAATTATTTAAATCACCTTTAGTACATTTAGATGGACTCCCACTAAGATATCTATGCCATTGCATCTCTTGAACATCTTTAGATCTCCACACACCATGAAGAACCACCACATAGGATTACTAGCCTTCTCTCTCAATCCACCTCAAGGACACCAAAATAAATTAATTACACTAAATAAATAGGAAACATGATCTAAACCAACCTAATAACTCACCTTGAAACACTCATGCATTGCTCTTTTGGATAAAATGAGCAAAAACATCAAATCTTCACACTAGGCATGTCTAGACTCCTTATACCCCTACTTGGAACTTATAGAGCCTAAAAATTTTAGTATACATAATTTTAAGACCTAAACTTCATATATAAAACACTCTCACATGCCCCCTTTGTCACACCAATTTTCATCACCTAGCTCATCCTCTAAAATATACTTCCTTCACAAACCTTATAGTCAATTAGGTCTCCATCTTGACAAAAATTTAAATAATTTGAAAACCACAAACCTTTAAATCTCTATGAATCTTAATTTGAAAACCCATTTAGCCAATTCAACTTATTAATAAGCCTTAGACCTCAAATCATAATGCAAACCACTTTTCTAGCATAGCCCAAAACTCTAGAATCTTAAAAAAAGGGTCAACAAACATCCTTCTAGTCAACACCCACCTCTAAAACTTCTTGCACACTTAGAGATAACCATAACACACATCTAGACCGATATTTGAGCCTCCATATGTTTTGGAACCCATACATCCTATAACCCATTTTAGGCTTGCTTTCACTTAAGCCAAAACTGAGAAAATTGAGAGCGCTAAAAATATCCAATTTGACTTCAACATACATTCAGAACACAAAACCACCTAAAGCATGCTAGAATAAGGTAATAGACCTTTCTATGAAAAAATATCATCTTGAAAACTCAAAAATCCTCCTTTTCTACCTGGAAACCTTCAATCTAACCCTATAGATTGAGAACACCCTTGTAATTCCATAGGCTTCTTCAAACTAATAAATGTCTTCATGAAGCACAATAAAGACATCTGTACTTCACAAGGACCTAGAATATAGGATCACACTAGTCCTCATCACTATACCGAAGAACCTTATTCTTCTTCTTCATTTTATTGATTGAAACAACTTGTTTGGCATCCATCTATTCTTTGGCTTCCTTGATAATACATGATGAAAACATAGGTTCTTGGAATATCTCTTCAACTAACAACTTATCCTCTTTGAAAGCAAACAAAAACAGCTTTTGGTAATCATTAAACTCCTTCTTACCTAAAAATTATTCAACTACAACAAATAAACCATTAGATTGAGATCCTTCTTTTAGATTCTCCTTGGCCTTAAATGGTATAACTAACTTGATTCTTGGATAAACCACCTTCTTCTCCATTTGGATTGATATCAAGCTTCCATGGCACTCTTGAGACATCTCCAAAATTGATTCCTTTTATATAGTATCAAAAGTTTGATCCTTGAATGAAATAGGACTAGCCTTCACTACCTTCGGTCTTCATATCATGTTTTGACTTTTGATATGCTTTTGAGGAGTCTCTTCCTTCTTTAGATAAATTGAGGGCTTATCAAATTTACTAAGACTAAGTCTAGAAATATGCCCTTTCTTATCACAAATGAAACAAATAAAATCATTCATACCTTTTGATAGATTTGAATTGTGATCAATATTTAGCCAAAAAACATTCTAGCATAGCTCCATGAATGTCCATACTTGACTAATTTCCTTTTATAGTTTCTTGATTTATGACCAAAAAGCTTACATGTAAAGTAGTGACCATGAAATGAACTCTCATACCTTATAGCATTTGATTTTTGTTGTCTTCAAATTGTGCACCCTAGGATGCTCTATGAGGTTCCTATAATTTGATGCAACATGGAATCATCTCTCAATTTGTGGTTGAACTTGTAAGAGAGATGAATCTCTAGATTATGAGGGCTAGCTCCCTAGATTCATCTTTAAGTGATTATCACCTAATCTAATTATTTTTTATGGGAAAAGGGTTAGGATTTTACATCAAAAGGAAAATACACTAAATATGTGATACACCAAGACATATCCCATAGACTATCACACTCTTACTAAGCAACAAAGCTTTCTGAGACCAATTCTAGGCATTGAAGAATCCTAACATAGTGTTTCGATGTGAAGGTAAGCATAAATAAGATAGTCATCAAGATAACTTATCTAGGGGTAGATTTCACACCATAGAGACAATTTAATACTTGAAGAGGAGCCTAGTACATTCATACACTTCACATGACCTATTAAAATCAGAAATCTTGCTTAAACATGAAGGATAAAGAAGAGTAAGGATGACACCATAACTTAGTTCCACCATACATCACTCACACACTTAGACAAAATGTTTTTTAACTTAGAATCAAACTTTTATTCAATTTTGAAATACAAAATTCAATCTCATACCAGTAGGGTCTCGCCAGACTAGTTATGGTCTCTTTTTACAATAGCCAAGATGGCTCACATTTATACAATTTAGAAGAAGAAGAGAGAGAGAGAGAGAGAGAGAGAGAGAGAGAGAGAGAGAGAGAGAGAGAGAGAGAGAGAGAGAGAGAGAGAGAGAGAGAGAGAGAGAGAGAGAGAGAGAGAGAGAGAGAGAGAGAGAAGAGAAATTGAAGAGACACAAGGATAATTTATAAAAGGTATAAATTAGTTACAATGCATGTTAATTATGTGTAGGAAGAGTCATGAAAATAATTTTCACATCATTCTATCCCAAATTAGCCTCTTTTCCAAGTGTGGCATGGCAATCTTCTCAATCATATTTGAGTATTAAAACTCCTCCTTGAAAAGTGACAAGAGGAAAGAATTTGATCATGATATCTCTTGGATAGTTAAAATTGAATCCCAAGGACACTTGAAAACCATCTTGAATCATCTTAAATAGTTACATTACCTACAATCATCAATTTCCCTTTTAGGTGTCACAAGGCCCCCTTGTCTCATTAGGCTTAATTTGGCTAAAATAGATAAAATTTGTATTTATCACAATTGGTAAAATTTTTATTCATGAAAAGCCTATTCTCATCATATTGGACTGAAAAAAATTCATCTAGAACCATCAAACTCTCTTCAAGTCCCCATTTTTCTTATAGAGCCTTCACTAGGCCTAGTCCTCTTATAGCCCTATTTTTACACAAGTCTACTTGTGTATGACAATGTATAGACTTTCAAGACTAAGTGAATTTTTTCTTAGTACCATTTTCATTCATTGTGCTTTTTGATAAGTTTCATGGTGCTACACTCAAGGCAATTGTGTTTTTAGATCAATTAGTCATCCCAATTAGGCCTAAGTAGGTCCTTTTAGCCTAGAGGACAAAAATGCTCATTTTGTGCTCTGACATGTGTGAATTGATAAATTAGCATATGATTAACTTTTTTCATCTCCTCAACATTCCTCATGTTTAATTTGAGCTCCTGATCATCTGTATAGACCCCTATTCTAGCATTAAATGCTATTTCTTAGCTTATTTCATATAACCTTGTACTTACAGGTATGAACCAGTGGCATGAGGTGAATTTTAGGAGAGTTATAAAGGTCATAATAATTATTTTAAATCTTGAAACATCCATTTGAGTTCTTTTTTTGGTCTTTCTCTCTCATTAGGTTCAAAACAGGCTTTTGGAGGGTTTGAAGGACCTTACCCTCTTAACAATAGTTCATATAGATGGCACATTGAATCATTGAAATAATAGAAAAAAATAAAATATAAGGACCCCCTCAATTTTATCCAATAACCTCCAAGTCCCATGCAAAATTTGATGAGAGTTCCAAGCATTTGAAGTTGGGTATCTATATCTTTTTTATACATTTTGTGAGGTCTGAGTGTACTTTAAGCCAAAAATGGATTATTGGATATTTTTTATAAAATATTAATATTTCCAAACCTCTTTTTATGTTAAATTAACATGCCTTAATCATTTTAATATCTCCTTAAGAGCTAAGGATGAAACTTGACCCATGTTTGGCATTAGGATTGTGCTTTGCCAATGAGCTTGCTTGTACCTTTAAAATTAATATGAATTTACAATGGATTTATTTGACTCATGATAGATTAAAAAATTATCACATACCTATTAAATCATTAATTTTTCAGGTGTAGATCATGGACAAGGATAAAAATGCACATGATCCTCAGTTTGGCCTCTAGGCTTAAAGGTTTCTTTCACACATGACTGCAACCCTCCTTGTGTAGGGTATCTTGTTTGTCCTCAGACATTATGTAATTTTTTTATAGATATATATTAATTTTTTACAACTTATAAAACCATCATCCAAGGTATAATTTCCTATTGGTTACCAATTTCACCATTTTCCCCAAAACTATCTTCTTTATGCATGAAAAACTACCGCTACTCTGAGATAGAATAGAGAGGGATTTAATTATTTGAATTATAAAATTTATTATTGTATCATATTAATTATGTATTTATGGTAATTTCTACCAAATTTCATCACATAATTCATCCATTTAGTCTTCCATCCAACACCATTTCCAAGGCAGACTTTGACAAGGTAGCTTGGTGAAGGTAGGCATGGTAAAAGTTTTGCTTGTATTAAATGAAGGTTATATTTTTATTGTCCATGAGATATAAGGATAATTAATGCCTATAATGTTTTATTTAAACCATGTTTTATATATTTTCCCCTCTAACTCCTTCCATTCTCTTAAGACATAGAATAAGTCTATGACTGCAAAGGAAGTGAAACCCTATTTTATGACTTGGTTGTAGGCTATTATTAGCTTGGTTTATATTTAAAGAAAAAATGAAGACCTAATTTTATTTTCACTATGATTATTTAGGCATTAATTTATCTTAAAAATTTCAATATTCACTCCTTTAGACCATTCTACCTTTCATTCCCAAGACTAGACTCACTGTTTGATGAGGACTGAGACACTCCCAAAGCCCCTGCCTGTATATAATCACTAAGCCTTGAATTATGGATTTAGATCCAATATTTATTATCTTGGGTCATGTAACCTTTCATATGATTTATTTTATCATTTTAACCATCAAGATAACATCAAATCCATGTTTTAGGCCCTTAACAAGGATAACCATGCTGACTGTGATAGTCATGGTCCTGCCCCTGTATGGTGTAAATTTGGTAAGAATTAGGATTTGTTCATGTTATATAGGGAGTAATCATGAGTTATTTGAGGTTAATTATCACTTTTTTATGCAATCCCATCCATAAAAACTCATTTTATGCAAGGAATACACTACCTCCACCTTACTATTTAGCTTAGTTGTAGGTGGCCATTCATAGGCTTGTAGGTGCATATGTGGAGTTTTTTGCCTTAATTTTGATGTGATAAGATCCATTTAATTTAATTTTAGGGATATAAATTTATTTTAACTGACCTATATACCTTTTAACCTTCATAAAACCATTTGGAAGTCAAATTATGCCACTATCTAAGATGTTGGCTATAGATGCTTATCTTCTAAGCCTATTGTATAGACATGTGAGTGTGTTTAGGGGTTCAAACATCAAATTAGCCTTTACTTTTGTCATCACTAGCTCAGGAATGATATTTAGACCACTTGGATGGTTTTAAATTTATTGCATAGTTGAGGACCATCAAAATGGAGTGCAAGACCACTTTTCCATCTATAACCTATAGATATCACTATTTAAATTTAGTGATTTTTGGCAACTTTTAAGCTTGTTCAAACTCCATCTCCACTCCTCTTTTGGACTTAAAAATTGGCATGGTTTTTGTGTGTAGATAGGGATACAATAAAAATAAATCAAATATATTTAAGTTTCCTTATATCATGACATATGTTATCTCAAAAAACCTCAGGGATCTCTATTTGGTCTATTTGGGGACTGAGAGCCTAATTTGATCTTATCATCCTTTGAAGTGAAAACCTTGCCTTGGCATAGAATTATTAGCTTCATGACATGAAATATATGAATCCTTGGATATTATATATCTTTAAACATGAACTCCACCATGTAATCCATGACTCACACCTCTGTATGATTTCTTGAACTCCTGTAGAAGATAGCTGTGAGCACATTTTACAAACAAGGTAGTGAACATGGTAATTAGGAAATTTGGCTTGAAGGAGTTTAATGATATCTCAAAATGGAATTAAATGAAACACCTTTAAAACATGTATCCAAGCACATTTATCATCCCATGTAACCATATTCTATGTTTCAAAACTCAAGTTACATGCCCATGAATGCAAACTTTGAGAAACAAGGATAATTTAGAATTCTCCCTTAAAGGAATTAAAAGAGAAGTGTTGGATGATTGAAAAACCATGGAGAGAACCTTATTCCAACCTAAAACCACTATATAAAACTCACATAGCTCCATGGATTCCATAAAATAATAAATAAATGCACAACCATACCCCTCTTGAATGCAATTTCATAAAAAGCTGCCTAGAGTCAAATTGATTGTTTGGAAAGGAAGAGGCACAAAATTGTAACTTCTTTATATGAAATTAAAGTGAATTTAGATTACTATCCACCCCTAGAATCATTATTTCCTATTCCATTTGTATGGTCCATTCCAAGTGAAAATGGAGGAAAATAAGTTACAGATGAAATTTATTGTATTCTCCTTGCAATCCAAATATGGAAATGACCTATGAGGAGGTGAAGAGTCACTCCACCACGTTTTCAATAGATGGTGGACTTGAGAAGTCCATACAAGTGCCCAAAAACTCCTATTTTTGAGGAAAAACTACCATTTTATGATCATAATAGAATTATAACTATCACATAACTGATTATGACATGATTTGACCTTATCCACATTGATATCCTCTTGTATGACATATTTTATAACTCCCACCATCCATACAAGTCAATTAATTAGATAGAAAAGTGGCCAAATGACCTTTTTACCACATGAAACCTAGCAAATGGAAAATTTTTGACTTGAAGACACCTTAAAACAATTCAAAGACCATTTTAAGACATTTTAAATATAATTTGGCACTTTGACTAAGTTTGGCTAGGTTTGACCAATGTTGACTTTGGTTGATTGAGCTAGTATAAGGAGGATGGGTTTTAGAAATGAATAGGGAAAGGGTAAGTGAGACATGTAGGATAATAGATGACCCCATAAGACATATGAAACTTTATCTAAAAGTTAAAAATAGTAGGGGTTAACCCAAATTTTATTGGGGTCAAATTTGGTCAATATTCTTGGCAATTCCCAAAGGTGGCATGCCTGCTACGCTTAAGACTAGTTACCTAATCCTTCCATTGGGCATGGAGTCATGCATATGATCAATATAATTAACTTGAGTAGACCTTTGACTCAAGGTAAATAATTTTGTTGACACATACACACCAAACACACAACAAACAAAGGAAAGGAAACATATTTGTGCTCTAAAGTACTAAGGAAACACAAGACAATTAAAACAAATCACTATAATGTGTACAAACTAAGTAGAAAGGATTGATCCTCCTGGATCAAAAATAAATATTTTCATACCATGTCCTTGAAGTGGACTATAAGAGTGTGTAAGCTACCACTTAGGTCTTGTCCTTGTTTATTCAACACCTTTCTTACTTCCCATGGTACTTGCATTGACTTCATTTGGTTTTAAAACCAAGAACATGTGTTCAATAAAAACATAATCCTCTTGATTGGTTTAAATGGAAACCATAGTCCTTGCTTAAGGTGGTTCTACATTTATTATAGACTCATTTTTATCTTCACATCCAACCTCAACCTCAAGTGGATTTTCATCATCAAGGTTGTATTCATTTTGAAAAGGAAGTTCTCCATCAAACTTTGGTGTTTCTAGTAGCTGAATGCATGAGAGAGGTTATTCAAAAATTATTACCTCTTTTGGCACCTTATATTATCCATCCATCTTATGCATTTGATCTTATTGAGATGAATAATGATTACCTTACTCTTCTTGTGGTGGTGCTTCATGATCTTCAATAGGTTCAACTACAACATCTCCTTCAAAACTCTTCTCAAGATCTTCATGAAGTGAAGATGCATCATCCAAGCTCAAGCAAATTTTTTCAAGATCATCCCAAAATGACAACTCTTCATGATAAATAGAAAATACTTGAATTTTATCAATGTTCTTACCAATCTCTTGTGGAACATCATGTTGGTGAATGAGTGCCTCTTCTTCATCTTGTATTGCAGTATGATCATCATCATCTTCCATTAAGCATGGTAATTCATCAATCCACTCAAGGTCCACTTATTTTTATCTTAACCTTAAAGTGTATTCTTCCTCTAAAACCTTTGTTGGCTGATCCATATCATCATCTCCTTATTCAGTGTGTTCAAGGAACTCATCTATGATAGCATCCTCCCCCTACTCTTGTGGAGTCTTAGGAAAAATTAGTTGATTCTTAATTTGTGAAGGCAATAGAGAAGAGGTACTGAATGGCAATCCTTTAAGTAGCTTGTCAACCTTGTCTACATTATTATCTTCTTTTTGAAAGTTCAAAAGAATGGTACCTTAGCTACTACCTTCTCCATGAGTATCCCTTTGCATGATATTTGATTCTTTTGATGTGAGGTGAGGAGTTGCTCTTTCTTATGTCACTAAGGCTTGACAACCTCCTCTACCATCATACACATACTGACCTTGAGATTGTCCCCAATGATCCAAATGTTCTTCTCTTTGAACTAGGTTAGTAGGGACTAGAACAATATCCTTTGTGGATGGAATGGAATTAGGATTATAGCTATTAGGTTATCTATTGAAAACTTGATGACCTTGGTGATTATATTTGGGATTGGGTGGAGTACTTATTTGTAATTGAGTTTGTTTGAGTTAGGATTGTAGTGACCTAATCATCTCATCTTTTTCTATATCATTATCCATCTTCTCAAGAGTGGTTATAGACTTGACATTGGCATTGGGAACTTTATCTAAAGTTGGGGTTTTAAATGAACTATGAGATAATAAAGGCATATCAACTCTTGGGGATAATTTCCTAGCTAGTATCACACTATTCTCAGATTTAATAGCTATCTCATATGCATTAGGTAAATTAAATCCTCCCATTGATTGCAAAATTACTACCAAATTAGTGTCAATGGCCTTGAGATAAGTGGGGAACATAAATCTTAGAGGGGGTCTCATGATAGGTGGTAACCTATGCCATGTTATTTGAAATATTTCATTGAAATATCCCATGGATTCATTAATATTCTTATTTATCACATTTAGTTGATGGATTAGTGAAGTGTGATCACTCTTATTCTCAAACTTGTTCACCAACAACTCTCTAAAACCATCCCAAATAGTGATGTAACCACCTCCCAATGTCCTATACCAATCAAGTGCTTTACCCTTTAGGGACATGGCAAGTAGTCTAATGGCTATGTTGACTTGAGTGATATTATGGAAGTTGTAAAAATTTGAGATGTCCCTAATGTGCTTAGATGGGGTAATAGGACCTTCTCCTTTGAAGCTAGGGAGACTTTTGGTAGCATTAAGAGGAATGGGGTCATATGCAAGAAGATTAATTGCATTTTGGGTGTTGAAGGTTGGGAAAACATGTTGCCCAGCCATATCTTAGTATTCCTCATACCCATGAAATATAATGTGGAAAACTTGACCTACAACCAAAGATTCTCACCTTTTGGAGTCACCAAATGCTAGATTAGAAACACTTCTATAACCTTGGGCTAGTCAAGACCAACATTCACCTTGACATGGAAGCAATTAGGACCAGCTATCCCACCGAGCATGCCAAAATTATTGTCTTAAAATTTTACACCCTAAGATACTCTATGAGGTTCCTAAAATTTTATGCTACATGTAATCATCTCTCAAGTTGTGGGTGAACTTGTAAGAGAGATGAATCTCTAGATTATGAGGGCTAGCTCCCTAGATTCATCTTTAAGTGTTTATCACCTAACATAATTATTGTTTATGGGAAAAGGGTTAGGAGTTTGAATGAAAAGGTAATTAAACTAAATAGGTTATACACCAATACATATCCCAAAGACTATCACACTCCTACTAAGCAATAAAGCTTTTTGAGAGCAATTCTAGGAATTGAAGGATCCTAACATAGTGTTTCAATGTGAAGGTAAGCATACATAGGATAATCATCAAGATAAATGATCTATGGGTATATTAGACACCATAGAGACAATTTAATACTTTAATAGGATCCTAGTATGTTCATACACTTCACATGATCTATTAAAATCAAAACTCTTGCTTCAATATGAAGGATAAAGAGGAGTAAGGATGACACCATCACTTAGCTCCACTATAAATCACTCACACACTTAGACAAAATGTTATTAACTAAAAATAAAACTTGTTTTTAATGTTGAAAGACAAAATGCAATGTCATACTAAAAGGGTCTCGCCATACTAGTTGTGGTCTCTTTCTATAATAGCCAAGATGGCTCACATTTATAGAATTTGAAAGAAGAGAGGAAAAATTAAAGAGACATAAATAAAAGTGTCAAAATGTGTAAATAAGTTAAAATTAATGTTAATTAGGTGTATAAAGAGTCATGAAACTGATTTTCACATCATTCTATCCCAAATTAGCCTCTTCTTTAAGTGTGGTGTAGCAATATTCTCAATCATCTTTGAGTATTGAAACTCCTCCTTGACAAGTGGCAAGAGGTAAGAATTTAATTATTTTATCTCTTGGATAGTTACATTTTCATCCTAAAGACACTTGAAAACCATATTGAATCATCTTAAATAGTTACATTACATACAATCATTAATTCCCCTTTTAGGTGTCACAAGGCCTCCTTGTCGCATTAAGCTAATTTGGCCAAAATAGCTAAAATTTGGATTTAGCTCAATTGGTGATTTTTTTTTTTCATGAAAGGCTGATTATCATAATATTGGACTTAAAAAAACAGATATAGAACCATCAAACTCTCTTCAAGTCCCCATTTTATTCATAGAGCATTCACTAGGCCTAGTCCTCTTGTAGCCCTATTTTTACACAAGTCCACGTGTAGGAGAATTTATGAACTTAAAAGACTAAGAGATAAAATTTTGGAGTACCCTTTTCCCTTATTTTCCATTTTCCAATTTTCATGGTGCTACACTCAAGGAAAGTGTTTTTTTAAGATCAATTAGTCCTCCTAATTAGGCCTTTTTAGCCTAGATGACAAAAAATGATCATTTTGTGCTCCCACACATGTGAAATAAGAAAGTAGACTATGATTCATTATTTAATCTCCTCAAAATTCCTCATGTTGAATTTGAGCTCTTGATCATCTATGTGGACCCTTGTTCTAGCATTAAATGCTATTTCTTGGCCAATTCTAAAAAACCTTATACTTTTAGGTATAAACCAATGGCATGAGGTGAATCTTGAGAGAGTTATAAATGTCATATTTATTAGTTTCAATCTTTAAACATCCATTTTAGTTCTTCTTTTGGCCTTTCTCTCTCATCAGGTTCAAAATAGGGTTCTGGAGGGTTTGGAGTACCTTACCCTCTTAATAATAGTTCATATGGATGACACATTGAATCATTGAAATAATATCACAAAATTAAATATAATTAACCCATAAAAACTCTCCAATCACCTACAATTAATATTCAAAAGTTGATGAAAGTTCCAAGCATTTGAAGTTGGTCATCCATGTCTTTTTTGTATATTTTTTGAGGTTTGAGTGTCCTTTAAGACAAAAATGGCTTCTTGGATATTTTATCTAAAATTTTAAGATTCCAACACCTATTTTTATGTCCCATTAACATGAATAAATCATTTTAATATCTCATTAAGATATAAGGATGAAACTTGACCCCTAGTTGGCATTAGGCTTGTGTACCTTTGAAATTCATTTGACTTGATAGGACCTAGGCTCACAAAGCTCTGACACCAATTGTCAGGATTAAGAGCACAATTGATTACCTTTGTATAAGCAACTAAACATAGAATTTAACTAGAATAATAAGTAATTAAAAATAAAAAATAACACAGAATATGAGAGATAATACACAATTATATTCAACTCATCCAGAAGGAAATACAGTAAAGAGATCACACTCTTCCCACACCTCTTGGGCATACCAGTAATCTTTCCTCAAGAGTTCTCTCTCTCAATTACAAACACAATCAACTCAATACTCGAGTTGGTGTTTCAACCAGTTAGTATCAATACTACCAGTACCACCGAGTATACACATATACTCCAAGTCTGAGTACACCACGTACTCTAAGTAGATCTCACTGATCTTGCACACATGCAGATCAACCTGGTTTTGCACACCTACAAACATAGATCTTACTTACCATGTAGATCTCACCTAATCTTGCTATACCTATAGATCAACTGACCTTACTTACCATGTAGATCTCACCTAATCTTGCTATACCTGCAGATCAACCTGGTCTTGCACACCTGCCGACCTATATCTTACACACCTAGAAGAACCCTTATCCTTGCCTCAACAAGTCCTTATGATTCTCTCTTGGATAAAACCCTTCTAATTCTACAAATTACAATACATCCCCATGAATTTGAGGCTTACTTACCCTTTCAATCCTCCACATGGGTGTTTGAGACTCCTTGATAGCTTGCTGTCCACCCAAAATCCATTCTCTGGTCAACCCTGGTTTACACCTGACCGATGTCGATTCCACCTGATCACCGATGCTAGTTCCTTGATCGACATCAGTGTCAACCTGGTCACTGATGCTGGTTCCCTGACTGACATCGGTCACAACCTACCTGACACCACTGACTCTGGTTTACACATGATCGATGTTAGTACCTACTTATTCGATGTCGATTCCACCTGAGTGATGTTGGTAACTGTGTTTTCTTGTGAGTGATGACTTTTTACCTGCGAGCTCACCTTGGATCAAAACCCTATCTAAACTACCCTGCTCAATTTTATTTAGCCTCCCTCACTGATCATTGTCCATCATTTCCTCCATGAACACTAAGGCTTTCTAGTTCTTAAATTTGTCAAAGACATCTGACCTCCTCTTAACAACATGCATCCCCTTCTTACTCATGTGACGAAGCCTACAAAGCCACATCTTTGCAACAAAAGGAGATTCAGTAATATAAGTAGATAGATAAAGAATACCTTCTTTCTTACCACATGCTAATTCAAGTGCATCCATTGTGAGAGTTACTATGCATCTCTCTTCACCCAACTTTCCTATAGAAGTTAGACTCCTCTTCAGGACTGGGACCTACATGCCATCCTTCAACACCCATGTGTTGGCCATCTGCAATTTCAGCCACACTTCCCCTTTGCCAACAATTTGACAAGGCTCACCAAACCTCAAATAAATCTTTCCAAAGTCTCCTTGGACATAATCATGGAAAAATTCTCTATTTGGGGCTGCATGGAAAGAGGAAACATAATCTATAAACCAAGATTCTACTTTATCCAAGGAACATTCAAGAGCATCCTGTGTAACAACCCCTGCAACATCTACTTCTTCATTTCCTTCATGCTGATCTTCTACTAACCAACAATCTTTCTTTACCTAATCTTTCTTTCCATAATTCAGTAATTGAGAATTATTGCTATTGAGTTCCTCCATTCTTAGTGTACTTTCTTTTACCATTGCTATACTCCCACTCAATCAGAAACCCCTAAGAGTGACCTGTAATCAACAAACACTTAACACACTCTGAAACCAAGGTGTTAGTGAACCTCACTCTGAGAACCTGCAACCTCACTCTGATACCACTTGATAGTGGTATCACTTGGTGAACCAACAACCTAGTTTTGATACCACTTGATAGGACCTAGGCTCACAAAGCTCTGACACCAATTGTCAAGATTAAGAGCACAATTGATTACCTTTGTATAAGCAACTAAACATAGAATTTAACCAAAATAATAAGTAACTAGAAATCAAAAATAACACAAAATATGAGAGACAATACACAATTGTATTCAACTCATCTAGAAGGAAACACAATAAAGAGATCACACTCTTCCCACACCTCTTGGGCGTACCAGTAATCTTCCCTCAAGAGTTCTCTCTCTCAATTACAAACACAATCAACTCAATACCTAAGTTGGTGTTTCAACCAGTCAGTATCAATACTGCCAGTACCACCGAGTATACACATATACTCCAAGTCTGAGTACACCACGTACTCCAAGTAGATCTCACTGATCTTGCACACCTGTAGATCAACCTAGTTTTGCACACCTACAAACCTAGATCTTACTTACCATGTAGATCTCACCTAATCTTGCTATACCTATAGATCAACTAACCTTACTTACCATGTAGAACTCACCTGATCTTGCTATACCTATAGATCAACCTGGTCTTGCACACTTGCCGACCTAGATCTTACACACCTGGAAGAACCCTTGTCCTTGCCTCACCAAGTCCTTATGATTCTCCCTTAGATAAAACCCTTCTGATTCTACAAATTACAATACATCCCCATGAGTCTATTATATAGATCCCATACAAATAGTAATTAGACTTCCTAATTATAATAATTAGAAACACAGCTCCAAGACTAAAATTAGTCTTTACATGCAAACAACCGATTTGTTAAACAAACTATTCATGTAACTAACAGTTTTGGAACCACACAGGTGATTGCCATCAGTCACTATCTATCTAGAGATGACCAACATTAGCCAATCCATGACTGATGTCAGTATTTTCCTATCTACCCCTGACCGACATCAGTTGGCCTAACCGACGCCGATTACTGTGACACTCAACACCTCCTCCATGTTTGCATAACAGTGAAGCTTTTAGCTCCACAACCTAACATGAATTTCCAATGGATTCATTTGACTCCTTATGGCTTAAAAAATTCTCACATACCTCAAATAATTAATTGGTCAGGTGTAAATCATGGACAAAGCTAAAAATACACATGATCCTCAGTTTGGCCTCTAGGCCTAAATGTTTCTTTCACACATGATTGCGACCCTCCTTGTGTAGGGTATATTATTTATATTAATACCTTATATCAATTTTTTTTGAATATATATGTAATTTTTATAGCTTATACAACCATAATACAATGTCTACTTTCCTATTGGTCACCAATTTCACCATTTTCCCCAAAATTGTCTTCTTTGTGCATGGAAAATGATCCCTACTCTGAGATAGAATAGAGAGGATTTTACCTATTGGAATTGGAAAATTTATAATTGGATAATTTTAATTAGGTATTTATGTTACTCTTTACCAAATTTGGGCACCTAACTCCTCTATTTAGACTTCCATCCAATACCATTTCCAAGGTGGACATTGACAAGGTAGCCTGATGAAGGTAGGTAGGGTAGAGGTTATGATTATAGGAAATGAAGGTTATATTTTTATTTTTCATCACATATAAGGGTCATTAATTTCTCCCATGTTTTATTTAAACCATTTTCTATCTATATCCCCCTCTATCTCCTTCCATGCTCTTGAGACATAGAATAAGTCTATGACCATAAAAGAAGTGAAACCCTATTTTATGACTTAGATGTAGGCTATTATGAATTTAAAGACACAATTCAGACATAATTTTATGTTCACTATTATTATTTAGTCATTAAATCATCTTACCATGTTTAATCTTTACTCCTTTTCACCATTCTACCTTTCATTCTCAAGATTAGGCTCACTGTTTGATGAGGACTGAGACACTCTCAAAGCCCCTACCTGTAGGTAATCACTGAGCCTTGACTTATGGATTTGGACATATTATTCATGATATTATGTCATGTAACCTTTCCTATGTTTTTTTTCTCATGAGAACCCTCAAGATAACATCAACACCATGTTTTAGGCCCTTAACAAGGATAACCCTATTGACTATGACAATCATGGTCTTGCCCCCATATGATGTATATTTGGTAAAGATTAGGATTTGTTAATGTTTTATAGGGAGTAATAATGAGTTATTTTATGTCACTCATAAATTTTTTAGGCCAATCCCATCCATACAAACTCATTTTGTGCAAGGAAGACACTACCTCCAACTCACTGTTTACCTCAACTATAGGTGGCCATTCATAGGCCTATAGGTGCATATGTGGAGTTTTTGCCTTGATTTTGATGTGATAATATCCATTTAATTTATTTTTGGGGATAAGACTTGATTTTAACTAACTTATATACCTTAGAACCTTATAAACACCATGTAGAAGTCAAATTATGCCATTATTAAAGGTGTTGGCCAAGATGCTTGTCTTCTAGGCCTATTGTATGGATAGGGGAGGGTGTTTAAGGGTTCAAACATCAAATTAACCTTTAATTTTGTCATAAATAGCTCATGAATGATATTTATACCAGATTGGATTGTTTTAACTTTCTTTCATAGTTGAGGATCATCAAAATGGAGTGCAAGAGCACTTTTCCATTTTTAACCTATAGATATCATTATTCAAATTCAGTTATTTTTGGAAACTTTTAAGCTTGTTCAAAATACATCTCATCTCCTCCTTTGTCCTTAAAAATTGACATGGCTATTTTGTGTATATATGGATACAATACCAATCAATCAAGGATGTTTAAGGCTCCTTTTATCATGACATATGTTATCTCAAAAAACCTCAGGGATCTCTATTTAGTCCATTTGGGGATTGAGAACCCAATTTGATCTTATCATCCTTCAAAGTGGAAACCTTTCCTTGGCATAGAATTCTTAGATTCATGGCATGAAATATATGAATTCTTAGATATTCTATATTTTCAAACATGAAATCTACCATGTACTCCATGACTCACCTATACAATTTCTTGAACTCCTATTGAAGGTAGCTGTGAGCACATTTTGCAAAGAAGGCAAAGAACAAGGGAATTAGGAAATTTGACTTGAAGTAGTTGAATTATCTCTCATAATTTAATTTAATTAAACACCTTGAAAACATAGATCCAAGCACATTGATAATCCCATGGAACCATCTTCTGCATTGCAAAACTCAGGTTACATGCCCATGAATGCAAACTTTGAGAAACAAGCATAATTTGGAATTATCCCTTAAATGAATTAAAAGAGAAGTGTTGTATGATTAAAACACCATATATAAAACCTTATTACAACCTAAAAAACTTATATCAAACTCACACATCTCCATGTATTCCAAAAAATAAGAAATAGATGCATAACCATACCCCTCTTAAATGTAATTTCATAAAAAGCTACCTAGGTCAAACTGATTGTTCATAAAAGAGGAGGAACAAAATTACAACTTATTACTATGAAATTGAATTGAATTTATATTAATATCCACCCCTATAATCACTCTTTCCAATTCCACCTGTACGACCCATGCCAAGTGATTGAATTTAGCTTTTCTTTGCTTGATAAGTGAAAATGGAGGAAAACAAGTTACAAATGAAATTTAATTCATTATCCTTGAAATACAAACATTTAAATGACCTATGGGGGATGAATATTTACTCCAACATGTTGTCAACTAATGGTGAACTTGAGAAGTTCATATAAGTGCCCAAAAACTCCTAAATTTAATGAAAAACTACCATTTTATGATCATAACAGACTTTTAAGTATCACCTGACTGATTATGATGTGATTTGATCTTATCCACATTTATATCCACCTTGATGGCATATTTTTTAATTCCCACCATCTGTATAAGTTAATTAATTAGCTAGAAAAGTAGCCAAATGACCCTTTTACCACATGAAACCTAGAAAATGGCCAATTTGTGACTTGAAGACACCTTAAAATAATTCAAAGACCATTTTAGGACATTTCAATACAATTTGGCACTTTAACTAAGTTTGACTAGGTTTGAGCAATATTAACTTTGGTTGATTGAGCTAGTATAAGGAGGATGGGTTTCAACAAAGACTAGGGAAAGGGTAAGTGAGACATGTAGGACAATATATGACCCCATAGGACATATGAAACTTTCTCTAAAAGTTCAAAATAGCATGCATTTACCCAAATTTTATTGGGATCAAATTTGGTCAATATTTGCCTGATAGGTCTTCTCATGTTGCACTTGCTGCTTGAATCCTTCTTATCTTGAGCTAACCTCTCTTTCTCTTTCTCAACCTTATTTACCTTGACAACAAATTCTCATCCTCATCTTTCTTTGAACTCAAATTTTTATTTGTCTCATCTAACTGAGTCTTGAGATATCTACATTCTTCCTCTTTTGAACTTAGATTAGTCTTTATAACTCTTAATTGATCCTCAAGATCCTGCATGGTCATCTCATCTTCTTTGACTATGCCCTATTCATGCTCATCCTTTAGGGAAACAAGATTAGTCTTCAATTTAACACATTCATCTTCTTTATCTCTCATGCTTGAACATGCATCCTCTAATTGAATTCTAAGATCTTTTATGGTCTTCTTGTCCTTCTTAGCTTCTTTAGCCATGCCATCCTTCAGTCTACATGCTTGCTCTTCCATGGACTTGATCAATTATTGATTTTTCTTTTCCTCTCTTATGGACTTGCCTGATAAACTCCCTTTAAGAGACTATACTTGTGCTTAAAGACCTCTTATCATATTACTCATTTTATGATTCCTCTTTTTTTGCTCCTTTAGTTCACTAAGTACACTCATGAGATCAAATTCTATATCAACTTATTTATCATCTATGATGTTCTTTTATCTTGAACAAATTTCCTTTTTACCCATATTTTATTCAAGTGGTTAAACTTATATAAAAGTTCTTGCTCTGATACTAATTGTTAGATGTAAAATCACTAGGGGGTGAAACAATGATGAAAATTATTTCAAATTTTAATTCCAATCCTTTCAAACCCTTAATCAATTACCATAAGAATTTATCCAAGTCATTCATAACAATGAATAATAGATAATGAAAGATCTCACACATAACACAAGATCTATGTGGGAAACCCTTTTGGGGAATAAAACCCACTATCAATCCTAAAAATACATAGACTAATTATCCTATAAGTTATTATAAACATGAGACTTTAGTCGAACACCCATTCCACAATGAGTACTTGCCCTTAGGATGGACAAGTCCTTCTAACTAGAATTTAATGAAATACCTGTTCCACAAGGAGCACCTACCCTTAGGATGGTCAAGTCCTTCTAACTAGATTTTAGTGAAACACCTATTTCACAAAGAGCACCTACCCCTAGGATGGTCAAGTCCTTTAGACTAGTAGTTAGTGAAACACCTTTTCCACAAGGAGCACCTACCCCTAGGATGGTCAAGTCCTTCTGACCTAAATGTTGAGCACCCTCTCAACACCTATGATATGAACATCTCCTAAACACTAATTACCTTCCAATCTGATAGAGATATAATGTATATCAGCCCCCTTCACTCCTTCACATAGCTAAAAACATACAAAACCACCTTTTGGATCACTCTACAATTCTCAATAATAACTTTGTTATAACCTCAACAACATGACCAAATGGTTATACACACAATCCATACTCTGATCTACCTCTCAAATCAACCACCAATATTACACATACATCATCTATCCTTCTCTCATACTCAATGAATCTAAAACATCATTTTGGATCACTCTAGACCTCTTCGCTCATCCTCAATATTCAAAATTACAAGAGAACTATATTTATCATAAAAAATATAACCTATAAGTCATACACATAATATTCAACTTGCTCTTCTCTAAAACCCATCCACTGAGCGCACACCCTTTCTTCTTTCTTTCATCTTAAAATCTCACATACACATCTTCTCTCAAGTCTACAAACCTCTAATATGACTATTTATGACATCATAAATATGACCTATAAGTCATACACACAGTCATCAATCTAATCTATTATTCAATCCATCCATTAGGCAACCTTACTTTCCTTCACCTCTCAACTCTATACTCTTTCTCCACTTCAAGCCCCTACTCATTAGCCTATAAATCACCATATTTGATTTCACCTTTTATAGAGCCTTCATGATTATTAAGCTCTTGGTTAGCCATAAAAGCTTATCTTAACCTTTAAGACATTTTAAAATCTCAATTACATATTTACAGGTCATCCATATCATCTATGGGTCATAATTAAGCATCTATGCCTTTTAATTAGTCCTTACTAACCCTTATAGATCTCATGGATACCCATCCATCTCTTTGATGCTTCTCTAAGAAAATTAAGAACAAAATAACACTTTCACATACATAGACCCATTCCACATAACTTATAGTTCCTCCTTAAGTGATAACATCCATCACAACACCCTTCTACTACAATATAATTAACCCAAACATCATTTTGTATATAGGATCACCAAGGATGAACACATAATCAACTTAGAATCCTTTGATCATATAGAATCTAGATTGGTCAAACCTCTACAATCTTCACAGATGGTCCTCATAAAGTCTACAATAGGATCTAACACTTAGTTCATATTAAAACATCAAAATACCATCAAGAACAACTCAATTACCCTTCTTGGGTTACTTGTAGAGAATGAACACAAACATAGTTAACTTTGGAGCTCAATAACTTTGATTTTACAAATATTCATAACTTCAAATAAATATTTATGGATGTACCTTGAAGTCTTCTACAACTTTTATTTTTACTACATCAAGAAATCCATTCTCAATCAAAATATATGAGAAAAATACTCAACAATGGTTTTCCATCACAAATTTGAATATTTGAATTTTAATGATCACTATTCAAACATTCAACATTGAGCACCTTAACCTAATCTCATGCTTCCTAGAAACTATGGACAAATGCACTCTATCAATCCCTAAAAATTATCTTGATCTTTATCTAGCATTGCTCAACATTGATCTAAGCTCTAAGAT
Source organism: Torreya grandis (assembly GCA_037957365.1). NCBI lineage: Eukaryota > Viridiplantae > Streptophyta > Pinopsida > Cupressales > Taxaceae > Torreya > Torreya grandis. The sequence continues at coordinate 2,975,177 of JARHVA010000713.1, read as the reverse complement.
CCTATGATTGTGACACTTGGAAATCCCACATGACTTCTACACATTTGACTCATTGACTTTAACATGTGCCATTGATATTCTGATTGCATGATCATATGCTCACCATTGATCTTCTATCCAAGCTCCATGAATGTGACACATGTCATTAGTGTGTTCATTATTTAACATATTAACTTTTATGAACACTATTGGATCAAGATATGTGATTTAATGTGCACTATTAGATATGTTGACTAGTTGACCTCAAACTTTAATGTATTTAAACTTGACAGTATTTGGCCCATCATAGTCTACAAGAGCAAATTCGAAGGTTTATAACTTGAGCTAGAAAACACTTCAAGAGTCAAATCTTTAGGGTACCTTCTTGGAATTATAGATAACATCTCTATGAAAACCTTTGACCTCAATTGAATTTTTGAGTACCTATATTCAATGAACAATTTTTTTGGTTCATTCATATCTGCATGATGTGCAGTGATAGTCTAGCTAAGTATATAACCTTAGTGAACTTCCTTCTGAGAGACCAACTTTGTACCTACATATCTTTAGATACACTCAACCTCATGACCTAGAATTTTAACCATATGATCTCCTCACATAGGGGAATCCATCCATATATCAAGATGATCCTAGAACCTTCATGTATGTGAAATATGATGTCATCAATCTGCTCACCAAATTTGATTTTCCATAGGACCAACTAGGCCTAGATGACCACAAGAAAGAACCTACTGAACACCATGCATTATAATAAGAACTTCAAGCACTCTTGACACCCTATAGGACCTCTACAACATGATATCATCATCCATAACATCCATCAACATCCTATCCAAGTATATGCTAAAGATCCATGATTATATAATAGGATACCAAGCCTATGCCATCACATTATTCATATGATCTATGCCAACACACTGTTTATATGCTTATCTTTTCTCCTTGACCAAAAACCACATCAACATGCTAAATACAAAATGATAAGCCTCAAACGATAATTACCTTAGCTCATGTGCATCTAAATCCTATCTTGTACAACTTTAGGCTCAAACTCATCATCATCATGACATCACCACTTTGTCATTACCTTTGACATCAATGCACACATGACATCAATATTTGACATCAATGACAATACTTGCCAACACATAGATCGTGTAGACTAGTTTTCATTTATTTTATGTTTCATTAATGATGTTTCTCTTTAATGGTATGATATTAATTTATTTTATATTGTGTGTGGCCCTTGTCCTTGAGTATGTGACATTATTTATGTCCCTTGTCTATGACATTTTTATGTTTCTTGATTGTGGCTCTTCTCCTTATTTGTTATGACATCTTTATGTCCCTTGTTTGTAAATATTGGTCGTATGTGTGACATTGAATGCATATGATTGGATTAGTCTAGGATTATCTATTATTTTTTTTTATGATTTTTGAGATTACTAAGATTATCAAGTTTGTGGGTGTTATGATACATATCATGCACCTCCCATTTATGTGTAGTGCTATGGTTTACATCATGCACCTATTTATTGTATAAGATTATTCAATTCTTATACTAATTATGGTTACTAATACATGCCTAATTTATACATATATTTGAACATAACACCTATATGCCCTCAATTACATATGTTACATACATACCTTGATGACATATACTTTATATGACTTCATATTCTTCACATGTTGATATGAGATTACATGACATGATATAGTTAACTCTCATTTTGAGATGAATGACTTACGATATATGTCCCTCACATCAAAGGGGGGCATATTAGTGGGATTTTCATAGAGACACAAGCCTATATGATTAAAAAAATAATATTTTGGGTAAAAATACAAATTTAAGAGATTCAAAGTAGTTCAGATATCAAATTTGTATATATATGTGATAAGATATCTACACATTGGTATAAATTTTGGGGGAATATTTCATGCATATGCACTCATTTTATAAAGACATGAGTTACAAAATATAAAATTAGATATACTTGAGTGCATATGCCATGCAAGTGAACATGGTTTTATAGGAACAAACATTACATTTTTCATCAAAGATATATTTGAGATACATACTATTAGATTTAGTATATAGATGCATAACATTGTATATTAGTTGTCAAAAATCTAAAAACCATTAAAGATTCAATGAGGAACGATACTAGTTCATGAATATATACATTATGAAAATTTTTAGTTGGAATTTATTCAATGGGGAATGATACTTTTTCATGCACATTTACATTTTTTACGTTGATCACTATCACAATTATTTATTTTAAAAAACACAATTCAATATAATTAGATTATGAGAAACCTTAAAGATATAAGTTAATTTATAGTAGTTGATTCATGTTTTTAGAGGTAATGTATGTTGAGGTTAAATGACACTCAAATACCATGGAATTTACCATAATAAACCTATTATGTGGTTCCCACCTTACCATCTTCATGTTCAAGATCAAATCTAGATTAGTTATTTGAGTTAGTACAGTTGAGGTTCAATGATGCTTAATAGTCTTAGCACTACTCCACATTCATGAGGGTTGGGGAATTTTTATTTCAAGGGCTTGTACATTTTCAAAAAAATTGGGCATAGTCACCCTAACTCTCCATGTGATTCAATAAGGAGACACAATTCTTCAATGCTTCAAAAAGGAAGCATCATCTCCAACAAGTTACATGGAAAAATGGTTTACTCACATATAGGTGTACTCCTTAATTTCTCTAAAACCTTTTTAAAAAATTTATTTTTATTTTAAATTTCACATATGGACATTTACCACTAAAATTTCATTTCAATTTTGCATGGAGCAAATATAAATATTTGGATCCATCTCCCAAAGATAAAGTGTGTTTTACACATTCATATATACTTAATAATAATTTTAATCTAATATTTGTATTGCATTTTAATACTTTAATAAAAGAGGCATTTTTAAATACTAAAATATGTTATTATAAACTTGAAAATGTCACTTTTGATCTAAATTCACCATACATGACTCATGCATACACATATGCATCTTTTCACCATTCTCTCACATACACATGCTTGCTATGAGTCTAACCCTCATGTTTTACTATCAGTCACCTAGATAAATCTCTTAGTCTATGCCAAAATAGTTAAATATCATACCTAGGTATATTTAGATCATCGAATCCACATTCTTGTCTCCTAGATACTAATGTTAGGATCAAATAGTTTCACCAATGAAATTGATCTAAGGATGACATTATTGAGGCCTATTAAAAAAATTCAAAATCAAATCCTCCTATCGGTCAACCCATTTTCCTATTATGTTGGTGGAATGATAAATTTCCCAAATAGACTCATATAAATATAAATCAAACCCATACTCAATACTCATTTGGTACTTGTCTATAAAACATCCATACACTATTGCACATTGAAAATATTTGTCATATTCTTCCCAAATTTTAAATCTATTAGTAGGATTAGTCATCAATAAAGTATGAATCACACCAAGATAAGCTAAGAGAGAATATTGTCAAGTGTCAAAATCTAGATTATAGGTGCATTCATATGTAAAAAGAGTACAATTACAAATTCAAATTAAAGGAAATAACTATGTGTGGCTTGACTTCCCTCTTTAGAGTATTGGATACATAGGTAGTATTTAATCATTAAGGGGTGATTACAGATAGCTCATCCCATTACAATTCCTAAATTTTTTACAAGTTTATACCCTTCATAAATAACTCTAGGGTTGCAATGAGAAAGAGACTAATTTTTAGAATTGTGCACATAATCAAATGTAAATATTTCATACATAGGCATTAAAAGAAAACACAACTAAATATATGGTCATAGAGATCAAAATCATCCCAAGACAAAATTTTTAGCCTCAATCACTAACATCAACATATTTGCCCTAACCTAAACTTAGTGATCCTCTATACATAAACAACTAGTTTTAAATTTGAGTGACTCATAGAGATGCTTCCATCTCTTTCCCACTATCAAAGGTAGTCATTTTCAATTACTAAATTAGAAAAATTTAGTGTTTTGATCTCTTTATTACTTTACATATTTATCACATGCCACTTTTTAGATCTATTTCAATAGTTTTACATTTAGATTCATGCTTAGCTATCATAATTTAATCTATATTACGTTTATGTTTCTATCTTAATTGTAGTTTCACAATCCATATTAGGGTAAAGCATATTGGTTGAACTTGACATGATTAGATTTATGACGTATAACCCTAATTAAGATATAAAATTTAATGTAATTCAAATTTTACATTATGAAAATTAACAATAAATTTAAATGTAAACTATTAAAATAAATTTGACAAATAACATATCCATACCTATCAATAATGACCCATGCCCATATTAGAATAATAATGGGTGATACAACTATTTATCAAGTGGATTGTGCTAAATATGGTAAGGATAGGGTGTTTTCATTACATGCATAATACAAGCATGATGTGTGTAAGGATTGAAGGTGTCATTTAGGATCACCTTTACCGTCATAGATTGTAAACTTAGGAGCTAAAAAGCCTATAAGTGATAAGATGATTTATCAAGGATAAGTATAAAGTTTGGGAAAGAGATTTTATATATATATATATATATATATATATATATATATATATATATATATATATAAAATCTCTTTCCCAAAATCTATACTTATCCTTGATAAAGCATCTTATCACTTATAGGATTTTTAGCTCCTAAGTTTACAATCTATGATGGTAAAGGTGATCCTGAATGATAGGGTGTTTTCATTACATGCATAATACAAGCATGATGTGTGTAAGGATTGAATGTGTCTTTCAGGATCACCTTTACCATCATAGATTGTAAACTTAGGAGCTAAAAAGCCTATAAGTGATAAGATGATTTATCAAGGATAAGTATAAATTTTGGGAAAGAGATTATATGTGTGTGTGTGTGTGTGTGTGTGTGTGTGTGTGTGTGTGTGTGTGTGTGTGTGTGTGTGTGTGTGTGTGTGTGTGTGTGTGTGTGTGTGTGTGTGTGTGTGTGTGTGTGTGTGTGTGTGTGTGTGTGTGTGTGTGTGTGTGTGTGTGTGTGTGTGTATGTGTGTGTGTGTGTATATATATATGTATATATACATATATATATACACACACACACACACACACACATATATATATATATATACATACATATATATATATATATATATATATATATATATATATATATATATATATATATATATATATATATAATCTCTTTCCCAAAATGTATACTTATCCTTGATAAAGCATCTTATCACTTATAGGATTTTTAGCTCCTAAGTTTACAATCTATGATGGTAAAGGTGATCCTGAATGATAGGGTGTTTTCATTACATGCATAATAAAAGCATGATGTGTGTAAGGATTGAATGTGTCATTCAGGATCACCTTTACCATCATAGATTGTAAACTTAGGAGCTAAAAAGCCTATAAGTGATAAGATGATTTATCAAGGATAAGTATAAATTTTGGGAAAGAGATTATATATATATATATATATATATATATATATATATATATATATATTAGTGTAGGTATCTATCTATTAGTAACAATGTGTGTGTGTGTGGGTGTGTGTGTCACTAATTATACTTGATATAAACCTAAGATATTATACATACATACATACATACATACATACATATATATATATATGTATGTATGTATGTATATATAATATCTACATGTATGTATGTATACATACATACATACATGTAGATATTATACATACATACATACATACATACATACATACATACATACATATATATATATATATATATATATATGTCTGTTTGTATGTATGTATAATATCCTAGGTTTATATCAAGTATAATTAGTGACACACACATCCATACACACACACACATTGTTACTAATAGATAGATACCTATACTAATATATGTGTTTTATATTATATATATGAATAAAAAAATTTATATCTGAACTAATATGAAATCTATACTCTACAACCAAATCTGATTTTTATGTTCATAGAGATTTGTGTCTTACGAGTATATAAATTAGCCTATATGAAGAGATGAGAGAGAAATATTATACCCATTTTTATCATTTCCCACCTCTAGAGAAATATAATAAGTATCACATTATTTTTTATCAATTTCCATATCAAAATTAAGACAAGTATCACATTCTTTTGTAGGATTTTCCATTTCTAGAGAAACAAAAGAAATATCACATTCATTTGTATCATTTTCCATTTCTAGAGAAGGGGAGTAAGTATCACATTAGTTTTCACTAATAACATTATTTATAATGAATTCTCTAAGTTCTTGTGTTTTATTTCATTTAATGAGATGAATTGATTTTGTGTATTGTTGTGGAAAACTATGTGTGCTAAATGGATATTCTTTACAAAATATAATGTCTCATGTGATGATACTTTTAATAACATAGAAAATGTAGACACTATTTTTTTTTAAAGAATATCCATTTAGAATTCTTAGTTTTACACAATTTTTATCCAAAAAAATTCATTTCATTAAATTAAATAATATGCAAGGAAATAGAGCATACATGCCAAATAATGTTATTAGTGCAAAAGAATGTGATACTTCATGTCCTTCTCTAGAAATGATAAGTGATACAAATGAATGTGATATTTATTCTAGTTCTCTAAAAATGGAAAATGGTATAAAATAATTTGATACTCATTATATTTATTTAGACATGGAGAATTATAAAAAAAAAATTGATACTTCTCATTCTCTATAAATGGAAAATGATACAATAAATTTGATATTTATACTCTTTCTATAGAAGTGGAAAATTATAAAAATGAGCATGATGTTTCTATCTACTTTATTCAAAATCAATGTGAATATATTTTTTTACATGATCATTCTATTGAAACATAATGTGATGTGAATATTTTATAACTTAAATTTAGTGACAATTCGATGCTATGCAATGGTTTTAAATTATGATGTGAGGGTTCTCTAAAACTTAATTATAAACAATGCATTGATCTTGGTGATGAATCTATTGTACCTATGTTAAGAGTAAGAAGTGGGTTAAAAATAATGATAAAACCCTTTCAAAAAAATATTATTATTACTAGCCACATAACTTATATGATGCATGCCATGGGTGACCTATAAAAGTAGGCAATTTATCTTACTACATAATCTAGACCATGTAGTGTTAATATGAATGATAATGTCATTTCAAGACAGCTTATCACACAAATTTTATTTAATTACAATCATCCAAAAAAAATATCATTCCAAAATTCAAATTATTTGATGGCCATGAAAATCATCTTATCCATTTAACTCAACATATAATTATCCATGTGTAACTCCTTCACACATCTCTCCTTTATCCTTATATGACACACTCACATCTACTACATAGTCCTATGCACTCCTATGTATTGAGATTTATGTCATTCTAGTGCACTAGTATCAAAATTTATCATAGACTTGTGATTGTAGCTCTAGCACATCCATGTGTTATCCTAATTTGAAAATGTGGCCTACCAAGTGACACTTCCTAGCATAGAATCCATTAGTTATATAGCTAGAAATTTATTCACCATGTACCTAGAAGCTCAACCATTATACAACAAGGAAGATGAAATGACTCACAACTATTTTATTTATAATTAATAGAAATTATAATTACTTCTTATATTTTCATTTATAAATATGTAACGTATGCATTTGGCTGAGTGTAGATACCATACATAGCTGTAATGATAGGTAACATGCCATGTGTACTTACTTTATCATATACAAATTGTAAATCATGGTATTATTTTCCCTATTCAATTATATTGAATAAAAGTTTCACTTATAGAATTATAATACTTCCACTTTATTGAATATGTGTTGATTTTTATATCTAAATATTTCATGTGTATTCACCCTATATAAACATACACATTATCTCTAATGCATAGTTTTTCACCTGTGCACCTCATCTTAGGCCCCCATAACATAGATCATTAGCATCATAACATAACTCTTAGTTATCTTTTATATGACTATAAAAACATGATCATAATGAGATAAATAAGGTATATTAGTGAATTCTATTTGATATTACCTAAAGGAATGTGGTAGTAAAAGTAAGATGGTCCAAATGTTCAAAGGCTTATCATCAACACACAAAAAACCAACATGTTTAATTTTTTGTCCAATTACATGAGTTGATGTTGTAGATAAACCTAAAATATTATGAGCCTCCTCCAAAATTTTCTCAACAATAGTTTAAAAAAAAACCCATTCAAAGTACATGCCAATATTGACATCCCTTTGTTTGAAGGAAAAATAAACACCAAAACATTGGGTGCTTATATTCAATTGATTAAGGCATACTTCTCTATAAATATATTCACTGATTCTAAGAATATCACCTTTGTAGTGTTAAAGATGTCCATTTTGGTGATTCACAGGTGGGATAACTTCAGTGTGAAGTGTGCACAAGAGTGTTTTATAATTGAGTCTTAGAAGACTTTTGTCAATGCATTGAAAGAGGAAAAATATCCTTTCTATCACCTTAAGGATAAATAAATCAAGTTACATAATTGTGAAAGTGTAACGATATGTTAATGAATGAATATTCCAACATGTTCCATGACTACTTTATGCACTTATGAGATAAATTGAGTGATCAACATAAGGTGATAAAAGTAAATAAAAAAAATCTCACCTTATATTTGTGTGAAGATGGAATTATTGACTTATAAAATTTTGAGGCAAGTGTACCATAATGATGCCAAGATAAAAGATAAAATGAATATGAATCAATGTCTCACCTCTTAATCCAAAACTACATGTAAGGCTCAACCCTCATAGAATTCCTCATCACAACCTTCTATGCAAAATCATATCACTTACTGCAAAGAAGAGTATCCCAATAATACTAAACATAACTTTAAGGATAATGTGCCTTCAACCTTAAACATATACAATAATAATTCCAATGAAAATTGGTGTTATCACAATCACTTGCACACCCATGATGACTCTAAATGTTGTGTAGTAATCATTGATTACCCAATTTACATCAAGTCCCACATTGACATATGAAATTGATCCAAATACAAATTGTGTAAGTACCAACACAACTTTTATTGACACCTTTGAAGAGAGTGAACATATCTTCTATACAATTTTTTGGGTAAATGGTCATCCTCTTCATGTCATTATTAACAATGATAGCCAAAAATACATCATTGTGCAATCCAAAACACAACACCTTGGCCTTTCCACTATTGTGCATACCAATCCATACTCATTGAGGTGGGTCCAATAGGGTAAGGATGTTCAAGTCCAACAACAATGCACATTATAGTATAAATTCAATCTTATGGAGAACACTGTCACTTATGACATTGTACCTTTATAGGTCTATGACATCTTGTTGGGAAGAATATATTTATATGATCATGAAGATACATATCAACCTAAGATAAAATGTTTTAGTATTAATTCACATCACTTCTTAAAACCTTTTGAGTCAACACCCATAACCAAAGACACCTTAGTCTCTACCAAGCAATGTTAGAAACTCATTTTTCATGCACATAAGTTCATGTTACTCTTGATTCATCTTGATACAACTATGTGTGAGATAAATAAGGATTTGGTAGTGTGTACCACGTGATAAATGTTGTATTAAAATTAGATCAAAATGTCACTAATGTAGTATGATGAAGTATTCATAGATCCCGAAGACCTTTCAATGTAGTGTATAGTAAAACACTGCATTGATTTGATCCTTGGATACCATCTTCTAAAAAACCTTATATCTCAAGTCAATTTGAAATAATGATGAAATCCATAGCTAAATATAAGATCTCTTAAATCAGGGTAATACCATGCCTAAATTTTCTCCTTGTAGGATTTTGATAGTAATCACTCCTAAGAAGAATGGGTCACAATGTATCTACATAGACTATTCTGCACTCAAAAAAATTATGGTAAAGAATTAGTATCCAATGTTGTGCATTGAAAAACATTTAGACTAGATCTAAGGTGCATAATACTTTGTCAAGATTAATTTCAAGTTAGGCTACCATCAAGTTTTAGTCCATCCTAAATACGTCTGGAAGACAACCTTCAAGACACATGAAGGATTGTAAAAATGGTTGGTCATTATTTTTAGCCTAACCAACATGACAACCAATTTCATGTGCTTGATGAGAAATCTACTAAGTCCTTTTCTCCACTCCATCATCATCTACTTGGATAATATTCTCATATTCAACAAGACTTGAGAAGATCACATGGAACATAGCATGCCTATCTTAGACACCTTAAATTGACACAAGCTTTAGGAAAACATAACAAATTGTACACTTGGTGTTGTGTGAATCAAGTACTTGGGATACATCATTGACGGCATAAGAATTCATATAGATGAAAATAAGATAAAATTGATCTAGGATTACCCACACCATGTAATCTCTTATAATTAAGGAGTTTTCTTAGACTCTTAAAATTATACCATAGGTTCATCCCTAGATTTTCTCACATCTATTGGTCCTTTAGTTAGATAAAATATGTGAAAGATAATTTTAGGTTGAATCATGCATAATAGTGTACTTTCAAGTTACTCAAGTAATGCCTCCATGTATCACATTTTATTACAATGCCTAACATTTCACACTCCTTTAAACTTCATACCAATGCATTTGACTATACACTCGATGTATTACTCATAAAACATAGACATCCATTCAAATACCATTTAGAAATAGCTTATCTACCATTCTACTTGAGGATCATTATTTAGGGTTTCAATACTATCTTTGGAGATATAGATCTTGTCTTGTGGATAAGTATTTTGGATGCACATAGAAGTTGTGTATCCTAGAGCTAAATTATCCTTATTATCCTTACATAACACAAACTCTTAAAAATAACCTTGGCCAAGGGAGAGATTGAGGCTTGGAGGGTTCATATTTCAAGGTAAGTATTCCCAACTTTGTTCCTCCTTTGTTAAAGTAGATAAATTTGCATTTATACTTCTCTCACATGCATTAGGATTTACTATACATAGACTTGAGTATAAATATTTTAAGCATGTTTACTTTTTATTTTTATTGCCCCCACTTTGGGCTATAAGATTTAGTGAACACTAGATTAGATTTTACTTAACTTGTAATATACTTAGTGAATATGAAAACATAGGACCTATCTAGTGTTATTGCATAGTGTTGTTTGACTAGAGGCTTTGCAACCCTCTCTAGTGATATTATTGTGATAAGAGACCCCTTAGTTAGGTTTAGTGGATCCATCTTCATCATGACCTTGAATATATAATGAATCAATAAACAAAAGTGTATGTAGGATTTATATTCTTCAAGTTAGGATTGATTAATAGGTCAATTGCATTTTCCTTTGTATACACATCACATGAGAGATATAACTTTATTAGCATACCAATGTGTTAAATTTAAAAATAATGATGCTAGATATAATATTCAAAGAGACACAAACCCTTTTAATTTTGAACAATTCCAAGAACACGGTGTTCTAAAAATACCCACCCTTGAACCTTTAGCTAGTATTACTTTTCATGAATATTAATGATTTAATTATCTTGTTACTTATAATAGAGGCTAAAATATACACCCTAAACTTAAAGGTAATATATTACCTAAACTATTAGATTATCATTTTTATAAACCTAATGAGATCAGTTTGAAAATAAAAACTTTTGATCTCCCTTCACACATAATTACTCAATTACCTCCTTTACAACCTCATTCTTTTCAAAAGACAACAAATGAAATTCATACTTGCATAGTGATGCCAAAATAACCCATACCTAATCTTTCCTCAATTGATAAAATAATTGATGCTTGTACTATTGATATTCATACCCATAATCATGATGATGGATATTCATTAGATGATCCTTTTTAGTTGGATTTTCTCAAGCTAAAGTTTTAGAAATACTTTTATATCATTCTTCTTTACAACATTCCTTACATGCACATATTATTAGATCTATTGATGTAGTTCCTTATCTTGCTACCTCACATGATGTTTACAAGTCTAAGGTGGATCATATACTAGCTACTTCTCATTTAGTCACTTTTGAGCCTCTTCAGAGTATGCTTCTTGATTATGCCATGATGGAACCATATTGATTCACTAAATTTTTTGATCCTTCAAGCATGATACCTCCTTAGATGTTAGCCAGATTACTTTAAACCACATTGAGACCTTCTCTTTTAGTTATTTATCCTAGTATTGAATCTACTTTGAGCTATCCTAATAATGTAGATGAAGTACCTTTATCCAAGTTTTATCCCTCACCTACACCATGGGAAATAAGCCATGTTATAAATTCCACAAGGTTATTGGTCATTAGGAAAAGGATTTTTGTGCATATCATATATTTTTAACATAGTAACAGGCATCAGGTTCCACCTCTACCATAGAGTCTCAACCTCCATAATCAACTACTCCTAGATGCATTTGTTGTTTCATGTCATAAGTACACATACCTCTAGTCATTGTCAATAAATTTGATAGTAAATTAATACACTTAATCTAAAAAATATATAATCTCCTCTTGATAATAACTACCTCTACCTAAGATACTTTTAGAGTATATCCCTAAATGTGAGGATGTTTATTGACATTGGCATTAGTGTGCTAAACATCACATAGATGGGTGTAGAGTACTATGATATAATTTTTATGATTTCCCATGGCCTAAACCATCAAATTATGAGAAATGTAATCAAGATAATTCATGGACAAAGGCTTATCCTTCTCTACAACCTACATCATACCAAAGATCTGAATATATTAGTCACTTTACATTACCATTTCCCTTCATTAATTACCTTTTACAATAGGTGTTATGTGATCATCCTTATTCTAACATACCTACTTTCTCCATAGAGATTGTGCATCAAGAAGTCCTCACATGACTCTCTATGAAGATAAACAAGATTATGATTAAAGTCAAATTTTAGTTACAATAATATTTATCCAATGTTATTGATGATGTATCTCATGAAATATTTTAGCATTTGTGAGCACATTATTATGGTACATCACATTATTATTCACATTTTAATATGATTTGGATTTCATATGTAAATTTCACTATAACATTTGTGATGCATTATTCATCTTTTTATCTTATTATTATTCTCTTTAATTTTTTTAATTTAATTTATGCATTTATGATATTTTGTTTTACAAACATTGCTTTCTGATTAAATCATTGGATAATCTATTTCCAAAGTTAACTCTTTTTTATGATTCATTTATATTTGGAAACCATTTATTTTCTCCCAATTTTGAGATGTTTTTAACTCACATTTGTGCTTGTGTTAGCTCATTCATTCAATAGTATAGTTATTCATTTGACATGGATATTATACCACAACCAAGACTATCCTATTTCCCTTATGATTAGCTAAAAATCATATGCATCATTGTACCATTTATTACATAAATGGATATCTTATGATACAATTTATCCCTTATCAATATTTCATTTAAAATAATAAATAGATTAGGATTTAGATTGCATACTTACTTTTGGGAAAGTTTAAGAATAATTAAAGTCGACATAGTCTTTAAATACTTGTCTCTTGTAACCAAAGTGTAAGATTTCTTGTGTTTTTCACTTATGTCATTCATGATTGGTTTTCCAAATCCATATGGAGGAGGAAAAAAATCCATAAAATTTTAAATACAAATAATAAAAGAAACAAAAGGTAATGATCAAGAGGAAATTACAAATTTAAAATTCAAAATCACACCAAAAGACATGATTATTATTTGGCACATCTCTAATTATAGTTGAATCTCAAACTCCAAAATTGGCCTCATGATAGATCCAATTTCTATTAGAGTGAATTAGGCTATTAGACTAGAATATGAGGTCTCATTATAGCATTTTATGCCACTTAATTTTTCACACAAATTACCAATATTTGTAGTAGACCCATGGCTATATAAGGGCTCACGAGGAGTGAGGAATATATTGTGGGAAGGTAGACCCATTTTAATTTTTCCTTCAAATACAACCTTCATGGGATGATCTATGTACCTCACTTGTTAGCCCAAGATTTTTCATCTAAAATTTAGAGTGTCTTAGGTCCTTGTTGTTTAATCAAGTTTTCATCACTTGAAAATTTGATTTGTGTGTCTCATTTATACTAAAGATTATTACAATGCTTACATAGTATTTTCCATTCCATCTTTTCATAATATCATCACTGACATTTGCCTTGATGAATATTGTTAATTAGATGATCATACCCTTGATCACACTTGCTATTATCACACCTCATGATTTTACTCTTTTGAATTACAATATAAGACCTTATAAAGGACCATTTATTCCTCATGAAATAACCCTATCTCCCATAAACACATTGTGCCATGTTTTGACATATCCATAATTGGCCATACTCTTCTACATTATGTACTGGCATAGGTACTGAGTTGGTCTATAATTTTTACATATTTTTTAGTTTTCATGTCTTTGTTTTTGTTCTTATCATATATTTATATCTCTATTATTCACATATATATTTTTGTAATTTGTTTTTATCTTCCATACACATTGGAAAAATATTGATCTCTCATTTTACATATGTTGATGTTGCTTTATTAGTATTCTATTTTAGTAATTTGGTTTCACATTTTGATTTTGATTACTTATTATTTATTTTTAGTTATTATTATTATAATTCATTGTGACAATGTATTTTCCCACATTTTATAGAAAAGAATAGCACATACATCACACATTTTCTCATAAGATAAGAAAATCAACAAATGTGTTATATATAAAATAAATACATAATATCTATTCACTAATTTGACCCCCTAGTTAAATAAGTCAACCCCCCTACAATTCAAAACTTGTAATGAGGTTTCCTAGGTTAAATATGTTAACCATGGTCATATCTAAGGTCATGAAATATGTCTTGATATTAATCACATTTGTCTAAGTTGTCCTTATGTCATACTAGGTCACATTTTGGGTCATTTAATGAATTTGTATGATTTCCTTAAGGGGAAAAGTGTTTCAAGGTGTTATTAAACATGTAATGTGTTAGGTGAGTGTTAGTGGTTTTTTCTATAACTGACAAGTTCCATGTTCAAAAGAAGAAAATTAATTGAAAAAGGAGGAGTTTTGGGTAGTTGTATGGACTATACAATAATCTTGACATGTGTGCTTACTTCAAAGTGACCCTTTAGCTCTAAAAATATCATATTAATTATTTTATTAATTTGATAGTCCCCAAATTATGCAAAAATGTTCTATATTTTCCATCACTCTCTAGACTAGGTCAAACAGGCCATTCAATTTGCATCTGATATAGATAGGTCAAGCACAATTAAGGGGAATAATTTTGGTGGGTGTTAATAATAATAATAATAATAAGATATCAATCCATGGAAATATTTTTTATATTGGTGAACTAAGCTTCATGAATCATCTTTAATACTGTTAATGTCTCCAAGATGACTGCACGTTACTATCACCTATAGGTTTCCTCATTTGCTTGAATGATATGATGTTTCCAAGTGTTGAAATCATTATTATAGGATATGTTATTCATATTCATGTGTTTTTAAAACTCATTTGATAATAATGGATATGAATATGAAACAAGATAATCCTCCTTGTCTTTGAAGTTTATAACATGTTGGTTTATAGGATGGTGTTTCCAAGTCACAGAGTCTCATCCCCTGTCAGTGGTTTCAAATCAAATATAATAAAAATATGTTATATTTTTAAATCATGGAAATTATTTTATCCATGAAATATGGCCATTGATAAACTTGGAGGTTGATTTAGATAGGTTTCTCAAAGTAAGAACAAAGATTGGTCAGAATTTTGGTGCTACACAATCATCTACAATCATATATGAGCATGCATAGACTATGGAACAACCATTAAAAACCATAAGAGACTAGTTTAATTCATATCATGAATTAAATGGAGGTTTTAAAGTGATCTATGGCTTACAATGTTAATGTTGTCATAAAATTATATACCCTAGGACGTTCTATGAAGTTCCTTCAATTTGACGCAACATTGAATCATCCCTCAATGTTTTTGAGAACTTATAAGAGAGATGAATCTCTAGGATTGAAAAGGGATAGCTCCTTGAATTATTTTTTGAGTGTCTATCACCTAATCTATTGCTTATTCATGAAAAGAGCCAATAATTTGCATAAAATAGAAAAACTATGCTAAAGGGGTAATCCATCAAGAATTTATCCCACTGACTATCATACTTATACTAAAAAATGATACTTTCCAAGACTAAATAGATGCATTGAAAGATACTAACATAGTGTTTCAATGTGAAGGTAACATGCTTGAGACAATCAAAAAAATAATCAACCTAAGGGGTAGATTACACTCCATAGATACAATTACATACTTGAAAGAGAGTTCAATTCATTTAACACACTTCACATGACTTTTTAACATAATAATGTTAGTTAAAACATGAAGGATAAGGGTAGTAATGATGATGCTATCAATTAGTTCCACTATAGATCACTCACATACTCAGATAAAAATTCATAACTTAGAATTGGTCTTGTATTCAATGTCTAAAAGAAAAGTGCAATGTCATTTTAATAGGGATTCACCATACCAAAAAGGTGGTTATCTATAATGGCCATAATGGCTCAATTTATAGAACTTTGGGGAAGAGAGAGAGAAGAGAAGCTAAAAAGGCACAAAGACTGTGTCATTGACATGAAAGTCAATTATAGATCCATGAGAGAGATGGATGAGTGAGCCATGCCATGTCAAGAGTTTTACTTATCTAAAAAAAGTCATGAGAATGGTGGCAAGTGGCATCAACCCTTTAGGAGTGGCATAGGAAACTACTTTTATTAAAGATCATCCATGAGAGTTGGAAATTGAAAACAGAAAATCCAACACATCACACTATTAGAACTCATGATGACAATTAGAAAATGATCTTTCTAACTATTAGTTATCCTCTAGAAACTTGTATTTGTCAATTTCATGGAAGCAATGACTCAAACCATCAACCTATCCATTTTACTTGCTTTGTCTGCTCTCATTTTCTCTCTAAGTCTTTTGAATAACAATGGCTATTTCTTTTAGTTTGAAATTGATGTTTTGTACGTTGTCACCTTTTGGGTATTTCTTTTGGAATTTTTGTCTTAAACCTTTCTTGTAGACAATTTTCCTAAAAGAATTCTTTCGATAATTTCTCTAAAAAAATTCCTTCAAATTTTTTGTTTGTCCCTTTGAAAAATTAAAATGGTGCTTTTGGAAGATTTAAAAGTGTCCATTTAGACTTAGAATGTCCCTTTGGAAAAGTTTCAACATACCCTTCAAAAAATTTGCAAGGGTCCTTTTTGGCTTGAAAGAGTCCTTTGAAAAAGTTGAAAACTGCCCCTCAGAAAAACTAAAGTGCCCTTCAGACTTTTGAAATGTACCCTTTAGAATTTTGAAATGTACGCTTTGAAATTTTTGAAAATGGCATTTTCTCCACAATAATTCCTTTGAAAAAGTTGAATTGGACTACTCGGAAGGAAAAATACCCTTCAAAAAAGTTACAAAGTACCCTCAACTTAAAAAAGATATCTTTTGGAGAAAATGTGCAGGGTAAAATTTTTGGATACTTTGAGAAAGTTGAAAATGAAAAATCTGAAAGAAATACAAGAAAAATGCTTCAAACAAAAAGTCTGAAAGAATTTAGCAAATTATTTAAAAGAAAACCATGAAGGAATTCATCACAGGCTTAGCAAAGAAAAAAATGTCTAGTACTTAGTTTTTCTTCAGAAGAAATTTTCTTTGACAAAGCAAATTTGAAAGGTGTAAACTTGGGGGTGGAAATTGTCCAAAAGTTAGCCATATAGTCATTTCAAAACCTTATAGTCCACCAAAGTAAGAAAGTTGTAAATGGGAGTGAGTTACCTTGGATTCTCTAAAAAGGCTCTCTACCTTACAAAAAATCATCTATTGATGGACATTGTTGAAGTCTAGATAGGTTTAATTAGTTTAATCATAAAGTATAAGCCTTAGAAGATCATATCTTGACATATGAATGGTTGTTTAATTAAGATAATGAAGGATTGAGTGACTTCCAACTCATACCAATTTCTACTAAAGATGCTTAGTTTAAACATAATGTTTTTGATCCTAATGAGCCTGTAGCTTCTAGTAGCATATAATACATTAGTAGTGAGAAATGAGAACCTAGTTTATAGGCATGACAAGGGCTTATAAAGTGTGAGATAGTACCGATGGCCTCAAGTGAGGTTAATAGCATAAATTATAGTGTTCAAATTCATTTTCCACCTATAATAAACTTTCAGACTTCCTCCTTGATGGTCACCTACAAGTGACAGTTGGACATAGTATGTAACTTAATATAAGCTCAAGGAGGGTACAAATGTGAAAGGTTGGAAGTAGTGTGAGATATATTAACATGTTTAAATCACTATCATAGTGATATTATCACACTTTCATAAGATTCTCAGAGTCAGGGACATACAATATATAGTCACAATTCAAGGTTTTAGGCCCACCAAGAATTATGTACACAGTCATAAGAATTAATAGCTATCCTTGAGGAGTTTGAAGATTTGAGAGACCTATAGGTATGGCCAAGCCTTTTAACTTTTTTATATAGCACCAACATGACCCAAATGACATTTTCATGCTTTTACTTTGGTTAAACAAGTTGGAGAGATGTTCTTTGTTCTATCTCAAATAGAGATCACTCCATAGTTAATAAAGTCTACTAATTTAGTACATGGAGGTTAAATGAATGAATGAGATAATCTTGGGAAACATGGTGAGATGTTGTAAATGGATGGTTTGAATAGAAAAATATATTTGGGAGGAATCTATATCTATTGTTATCCCATATATAGTCAAACACTCAGTAAGACATAATTAGGACTAAAACCTCATGGCCTCAAACTTGATACAAATGACTTCATGAACCTCCCAAATCTCATATATACCTTTAGGGGAGAATACAAAGCCAACATGAGCTATTTTTTTCATAAAATATCACCAAGCTAGTCATTTAGTCCTCTTTCCTTCTCAGGTCTTCTTAGAATGCACTATAAGATCTCAAAGGTCACTTTCATCTACTCATATCAGTATGGACACTATGCATGGTACCCAAATGAGTTGGGAATATTTTAATGGGGTCCATATCTTGATTTCAATGGAATTTTCTTGGGAGTTATATGTCATGATTTTATGAATAATCCTTAACAATCTAAGATACCTAAAATCCTCTCAAAACCCTATTTCAAACTCTATTAGAAAGATATGAATGGAGGTGCTTATAAAATTGGTAAAATTAAGAGGGTAGTGTTTTTAAATGGTTTGTTACTCTTCTAGGCTCCTCACCAAATAATTGTTCTATACTATGTCTTGTATGGAGATGACTAAGTGTAGTTTTATTATAAAATTTGATGTATTCTATAGGTGCAAAAGGGAATTTTTGATTCAAAATTATTGAAAGAGGTATCTAGAGATTTTTTTTCAATTTACATACTCATATCTAACCATGGTGGTGTATGAAAACACCTTTATTTTACTAGTCATTGTAGGTAGTCTAAGCTAGCATAGTGAGAATGGACATGATTGTTTGAGTGTGAAGATGAGAAGAATGATGTTGAATCCTCTTGAAGTATATGATAGACCAAAGGATAAATTAGTCTTAAAAAAGTGTCCTAAAACCTTTAAAATACATTTCCATGACCAAATATAAGTCATTCTAATGACAAGTTTGAGGATAAGTCTAGAAGGGATAGTGAGAAGTCATAGCTAGTGAATGACAAGTGGTGAGATGAGTGCATTAGTTGAAAGGAATATGAAGTATATTACAGTCCCATTACCATATTTTCATGATAGAGAAAATGTGTCAAAGATCCCTATGTAAGTTTTAAGTATTCACATGGACTCATCACTAAAGGGAAGTTTCAAAGAAAATGATGAAGAGTCTTTATGGCACCTTGAGGGAGAATGACATGTTTGTGATGAAAAATTGTCCAAGATGACCTTCATGGTATATTTTCCATCTCATTCCGTCAAATTTTAATGGGTTTCCAGAACTTGACACATGTAATTATGACTCTTCCACTTCTCTCTCTTCTCATTTGCTCTATAAATACAAAGCATTTTGGCAATTGTATCTAGTACAAGCCTAGTATGGAAAATTTGTAATGGTTTGACACCTTATTTTGCCTTATAATAAAGTATGAAGGTGATTTAATCTCTACACATCTTTCTTAAGCATTTAAAGTGGTGTATTTGCATGAAAAGTGATGAAGATTATTTTTCCTTACTTTCATTCTACCCTTGTATGCATTGTGTGAGTGACATCTCTTCTAATAGGTATTATAAAGTGTATTATTATTGATGTGTTATTGAAGTGTGAGAGGGACTAGTAGTGTCTAGTATAAGACCTTATTTTCACCATCCTATAGTTATGAATAGAAATATTCATCTACGAGAAACACTTATGCTAGAAGGTCATAGAGTTGAGGTCAATTTTGATAGATTTCTCTATTAGTGTATATAATACTATCTTTGTGGACTAAGATTTTGGTGTATCAACTCACTAGTATAGGTTTTCATTATTTTTCCTTCTTCCCTTTTCACCCAAGTGATTGTCCTAGTGTAGTGTGTGAGATTAAGAGACAAATCAAAGGAGCTATCCCTTTAACCTAGAGGTTTACCTTTGTTATAGGCAAACCTCAATCATAGAGGTAATTCTATGTTATCCAACTATGGGAAATGCTTGAAAACCCTCTCCTAGGGTGAAATATTTGGATACAAAAATATCTATGAGTCATAAAAACATATCTCTATATATGTGTGTGTCACTCAAAGTTTGATAGAGAATGATAAAATCATAGTACAAAATGCAACTCTAATGCTAAAGTCCATCATGAAGACATGATACACTACCAATAGAGTTATGTAATTACCCTCTCTATATAGTATATTATAGTGAATATGTCCATGATTGAAGACCATCCACATGTCTCAGTAGATTGGCCATTTGGGCCTAAATATATGTTAACTATCTAGCTATCACCAAGTAACCAGCTCTCTCCTAAGCCAACACTTGACACACATGAAGCTCCCCCTAACCTAATTGATAGGTGTCATCATTCCCTTCATTTAATCAACTTTTTGTTGATGTCATATTTAACTAGGGTTGTGTCTAAAGCTATATGCAACAAGAAGAATCATAATGATTTAGTAATTGATTGTAGGTATTTGTATTTTTTTTCTTTTTATTTTGGGGGATTTTTAATGTCTTGAGGAATTCTTGGTTGAAACCTTATTGGAATCAAACTATATGAATTTGATAGAAGTAGACACACATTACAGAAATGAAATAGATTGTTGGAAATAAACACACTTTTGTAGAATGTAATAGATTGCTGGAAATAAACACAATTTTGCAAAATAAAATAGATTGCTGGAAATAAACACACTTTTGCAGAATGAAATAGATTGCTGAAAAATGATTGTAAAGAAATGAGAATTTAATTTAAAATGCCTGCAAGATCAAATTTACAACAAATTTTAACTTTAAGGAGTTGGAAGCATTTATAAATTTAATAGAGTTACCTATTTGCTTTTGTGAATAAAATATAAATACCAACCAAAAATGAAGATCCTAGTTATTTGGAGGAGTGGGCCCTTGCTCCGCCTAGAAACAAGATTAAACTATTTAATTTGCTTTCAAAATAGAAATGGCTATTTCATTGATAAAATGTTTTATATTACAAAAATTTACTAATCTATCCTTTTCTCTCTATTCTTCAATGATTTTCTATTACTTCCTAAATTCCCAGGTCTATATATATAGATGCTTTGATGGCTGTAACTATTTCATAGATATGATGGAACTGAATCATAACCAAAATAGATGCTAAATCAAGATGTGGCTAGATGTCTAGCTATGTGATAAATGTCTTGGATATGCAAGTACAAAAATCAAGAATCTACTCTTGATTTAATGGGATCATTGACCTGACAGATCACTAGCCATTTGAAATAGATCCTTATCAATTTCATATCTAGCCACAAGTTCTAGAGCTTATCTATAGGAGTACTAGATCTAATTTAGATAATTTTTGAGCTTAAATATAGAGTTCTAGAGCTAATTCTGAAAATGTGACAACTTGAAATAGTATGGTGGAGTTCTAGAACTAAGCTGAATTGATTCTAATGCTTCCAAAAATATGCAATCCACTTCATATTTGTTCTTTAGCCTGATGATGACCTATTTTTTTGTAAAACTTGAATTTTCCAACACACTTGTTAGGAATTATAGGTTTTTAAATGTTAGAACCACAATCAACAAAAGATGGATAATTACATCCTAACTCATCTCAGATCAAAATAAAAGTTACAAAATGCAATCAAACTTAATAGAAAGAGAGAGTAAGATGAGGTCATTTATTATACATTTGTTAGGCATATCCTAGCCTCATCATTTCCCCCATACTTGTTTGTAAGTCCCTTTACAAACTTCACTCTTCAAATTCAGGATTGTATAACCTGCATTCCATTTGATTGCTCAGATCAAATGGCTAGAACTGAATATCCCAATGCTTTGATTCAAAGGTACTATACCCAGCTCCTGCTTCTACTTTTCTTTTCCATTATGAAAATTGAGTGGGATTTTGAAGTTCTCTTTTTTCCAAGGAGATATGGGAGTGAGAATTAGAGGTGTCCTTGTCTGCATGCCTATCCATATGCATAGGGGAGTTTTATTGATCCAAGGAATTATTGTGCATAAAGCTTTTGCCCTTTCTAGAATCTAGATCAAATTTGAAGGGGATATTAGTTCCCTTATTTTCAATGCCACTGAAAGAAATTCCCATCTTTTTAAACATGCATCATAGATATTATCAAAATTTGCCTTCTCATAAGAGGTGAAGACATCCATGCTTTGTTGTAAATTGAAAAGATAAGGTCCCTTGAATTTGTCATTAAATGCATGGGATTGGAAATGTGTAGCAAAGGGGAGTGGGTTAACATAATGAATTCTCATACAGAGACCAGATGAACTAGCCTTTGACCAATGCTCTAAATCCCTTTCTTTCCATGCAATTTAATTTTGAAGAATAGAGACAAATACATTAAGCTAGCTTTCTCGTACATAGAAATTGATCATAAAACTTGTATTTCTTTCTAGCATAAAATTACAGAGGTAAAATTCACAAAGAAGGTTTTTCTATTCTGTATTGGCTAAGGAGTAGGCGACCGAGAAATTAGCTTCATCTTTTATTTCATGTGGAAGGCCACATGCTATCCTTCCCAACTTCTAGCAAATGAATTGTTCCTCTAAAAACATGCTATAAATAGGAGAAGGTCTTCTACACGCAAGCAATTTCTCACTCATCATACAAACTATTTGTATTTTCACAAGACATTTATACTTATCATTTTCCTCCTTGTAAAATTTGTCTTCCCATTCCTTCCTTACTTTCTCTTCTTCTGCCAGTTTGCCTTTCAAGTCTGTATTGGATGCCTTGATTACACTAAGTTCTCTACATGTATCATCCCATAACTACTTGAGTGGTAGATAAGTCAATCCAGTCTGTGTAGAGATTATTGACACAGAGGTCTGTATTGTACATTTTTCCTCATTCTCCATTAGTTTCCTTTTAATCTCTACTAATTCCTCATTCTTGGTTGTGAATTGGTTTGTTAATTCTTCAAGGAGCATTTCTTTTTTTTCTAATTTGAGTTTGAGGAAGTTCAATTCCTCAATCTTTTACTTGATAATGAGTTCTACTCTAAACAAGAATAGAGCCTATTTAATCTGCTAGTTTTTTTCTTTTTTGTTCTCAATTGATAACAAATTATCTTACCAGTTCATCGTTATATTTGGGAAATTTTCTCAGAAACTCGAGCCATCCTACTTGTTGAAAGATAGTTGCTACTTATTCATCTTTGAGGAGTTGGGTGTCATTTTCTGGTTCTGACTTCTTTTTGATTCCCATGATTCCTTCTTCTTGAATCTTACAAAGGTTAGCTAAAGATTGCTTCTCTTATCAGTGGAACTAATGATTTTGGCTATGGAACTAGCAAATTTAGTTGCTGATCTAGTGAATTTGGTAGTGGAATTACTGTACTTAGCTGTGGAATTTAGTGATTTTGACTATGAAACTACTATACTCAGCTGTAGAACTGATGGATGTAATTTGTTGTATCTCTTTTGAAAATTTTATATAGCTAGCTTTTACTTTGTTGATGCAATAATAATAATGATTCTTTATGACTATCCACCAACTCATTCCATCATCAATATCCTTCTCATGATTTTGTACATTTAACCATGATGTATAATAGATGACTCATTATACTAATCTTTTAAATTAAGTCTAATCATACATGCAAATTTTTAATTTAACCTTTAACAAGTTAAAAACATAATTATCATCCTTGATGATGTAATCCCTCCATCATGATGACTCATCATTCTTGACAAATGGTTAGAAAAAATAGCTAGAATAAAAAAAGTTTTATTTGAATTAGCCATTTATTTGAGAAGATCAACCACCATCACTAGTTTTCAATTGATCTTTTTTTTTAAGAAGAGAATGCCATTTACTAATTTTCATCCTCTTCCCTTTATTCTGGATCTTTTCATCTGATTAGTTGATCATTCTAGAAGAATTGGGTTCTTCCATATGATCAAATTCTTTGTTTGCTTCAATCTGCTTCAAGAATTCATCCTTAGTAGGAGGCTTCCTATAAAGTTTTAGCCTATGTCCAAATACCAAGAGTATTCTTTTTTTGCCATCAATGGGAAGTAATTAGATCAAACCATTGTCAAATATCTGCTTGATTTGATAAAGTCCCAACCATCTGGTTCTTAATTTGCCATTAATGGGAAGTAATTAGATCGAACCATTGTCAAATATCTGCTTGATTTGATAAATTCCCAACCATCTGGTTCTTAATTTGCCTTTGAATTATTGGTCCTTAGAATTAAATAGCAACGCCTAGTCTCCTACTTTGAATTGTCTTTCCTTGATATGTGAATCATGCCATTGTTTCCTTTGGCCTTAGATTATCTCTATCTGGTGAAGTGCTTCCACTATGAATTTATCCAATTCATTGAGTTGAAGGATTCACTCCTTTTGAGCTACATCCAATTCAATTCCCACCTTAGCTACTATCCTCAATGTATGTAGTTCAAACTCAATAGGCAACAAGGGATTTTTTATATAGACTAACTCATATGGTGAAAACCCTATTGTAGTTTTTCAAGTTGTATTGTAAGCCCAGACAACTTTAGGTAGTCTTTTTACCCAATTTCTTCTTTCAGCTTCAACTATTTTAGTGAGGATGTTTTTTCTAATTCTCTATTTGTTACTTCAACTTGTCCATTTTCTTGTGAGTGATAGGGAGATGAATTCTTATGATTGATCTGATAATACATTGTGAAGGATTGAATCATATTAGACATAAATTGTGGTCCCTAGTCTGAAACTAAGCTTCTTGGTGCTCTAAACTTTACCATAATTTTGTGCTAAAGGAAATCAACAACTACTTCTTCAGTGGTATTTGTTAAAGCCTAAACTTCTACCCATTTTGTTACATAATCAATACACACAAGAATGTGCTCTTTTCCCTATGAAGGAGGATTGAAGGGTCCAACAAAATCCAATCCCCATCTCTCAAATGGTTCAATCACTTCTTGTGGTTGCAGAGGCATTTCATTGGTAATGGTTGGCTATCCCATCCTTTGACAAGGATCACACCACCTGATATATCTCTTCACATCTTTGTATAGAGATGGCCAATAGTAACTAGTGCCAAGTATCTTGTGAGATATTTTTTTGACTAAATAGTGTCCTCCACTTGGTTCATCATGACATCCTAGAAGATGTCAAAGATTTCATCTTCTCTCACACACTTGTGTAAAACCAAATCAGGACCACATTTAAATAGCATTCCTTTTAACCATTTGAACTATGCACTAGTTTTGATTAATTTTTTTATTTGTTTTCTAGTGAAAGGAGGAAACTTCCCTATTACAAGATAATTTTCCATGTCAAAAAACCATGGTGTATTAGCTGAAATAACAAATAATTGTTCATCTAGAAAGTTATCCTTGACTGGATTCTACTCCCCTGTAGTGGTCAATCTTGACAAGAAATTAGCTACCACATTAGATTTACCTAGATTGTCCACAATGGTAATATCAAATTCTTGTAAAATTTATAACCATCTAATTATTGTACCTCCAACAACTGGTTTGTTCATTAAATATTTAATTACTGAGTGATTTGTATGTACAATTTTTTTGTACCTTGTAATGTAATGTCTAAATTTATTGATTACATAGATCACAGCCATAAATTCTTTTTTAGTGGCAGTGTAATTTATTTCAGTGGGAGTAATATTTTTACTAAGATATTAAATATCATACATTCTTCCTTCTTCATCTTTCTATCTCAAAACTGCACTGATTGAGGTATTTGAGGCATCAATTTGGATGTGACAAGGTTTCTCCCAATTAGGTCCTTGCAATATTGGGGTAGTTACTAATTTCTCTTTAATTTCTTCAAAAGCATGTTGACACTGTTCATCCCAAAGAAATTCACAGTCCTTGGTAAGAAATTTAAACATGGGGGCAGTAATTTTACTAAAATCCTTGATAAAACACCTATAGTATCTAGCATGTCCTAAAAATGATTTGATGTCTATGGGAGTTTGAGGAATAGGCAAGTCTGAAATAATCTCAATTTTGTTTTGGTCAACCTAAATTCCTCTTTTTGAAATATGGTTCCCTAATATGATTCCTTCATCAACCATCATCAAACATTTCTTATGACTAAGAGATAAGTGATGTTGTTCACATCTTGTTAATACTCTATCCGAATTTTTTAAGGCATCATCAAATGTATCTTCATACACAGTAAAGTCATCCATGT
Source organism: Torreya grandis (assembly GCA_037957365.1). NCBI lineage: Eukaryota > Viridiplantae > Streptophyta > Pinopsida > Cupressales > Taxaceae > Torreya > Torreya grandis. The sequence continues at coordinate 2,948,197 of JARHVA010000713.1, read as the reverse complement.
ATACCTCCACACACTCATTTGTTAGGTCTACAAAAATTGCTAATACAACTCTTTGAAAGGTTGCTAGAGCATTACATAGTCCAAATGGTAATACCCTGTAAGCAAAGGTACCCCATGGATAAGTAAATGTAGTTTTGTCTTGATCCTCAGTAGCAACTCTGATTTGATTGTATCCACTAAATCCATCCAAGAGGGAAAAGTACCATTTACCTAAAAGGTTGTCTAAGACTTGATTTATGAATGGTAAGGGAAAATAATCTCTCAGGGTGGCTTTGTTTAGTTCCCTATAGTCAACACAAATTCTCCATTTTCCATTCTTTTTAGAGACAATTACAAGAGGAGACACCCACTGGCTATCTAAAATAGGGTAGATAAAACCTACTTGTAATAGTTTTTCAATTTCTTGTTTGACTATATCAATTAAGGTTAGATTAATCCTTTTCTGAGGTTGCCTAACTGGTCTAATGTTTTCAGTACAAATGTGATGGGTGCAGATACTTAGATGAATTCCCTTCATATATCTATAGTCCCAAGAAAAAGCTTTAGTATGATCCTTCAAAACATCAAAGAGTTTGACTTCTTCATTGTTCTTTAACCAGCTATTAATATTCAAAATTTTTCCTGGTTGAATCTCAACATGTTTGGTTCTAGGATATCATAAACTAATTTTTTGAAAGGGTTCCATTAAGGTATTTAGTGGACAGGCATGTGGTAACAACATATGATATGTAGCAACATCTTCAAAAGTTCCTAGAGGTAGAATGTTGGACAAAGGATAGTAAGAAGAGTTATTATACTTATCTTGTTATAGGTCAAACTCCTCATTCCTACTATTTTCCAAAAAATCTTCATCATCTCCTGATATCTGTAAGGTTGAAGCTATAGATCCTTCCTCTCACCAAGAGAAATCGTGTTCTTTTGAAGTGAAATTATCTTTATTTATAGAGAATTGGTGTGGTTTTGGAACTAACTGTGATGGTTCTAGAATATATTTTTCATGTTCTAGAACTAATCCTGACTGCTCCAATAATGATTGATATTCATTTAATGAAGGATTAACCATATCATCTATTTCCTGTACATGATCCTGTAATGTTATCATAGCCAAAGAAGATAGATTTTGCTCATTAATATCAGAATTATCAACCCATAATTTCACCTGATTATCAATAAAAGGTCATGCAAAGGGATATAATGAAATTTGCTTAGAATTCTTACCATTTGAAATAATCATATCACCTGACCTGCAATCAAATAAGGCAGTAACTATAGCTAACCATGGTCTCCCCAAAATAATGGGATAACCAAATGTTTTACCTTTTGGCTGTAAGATAAGGAAGTTGATTGGATATTTCCATGATTCCACCATTATTGCCACATCTTCAATAACTCTTGGTTTTACTACAGACTGATCTGCCATCTACAATATGGTATTAGTAGGTTATATGCCTATTAATGGTAATGTTTTCAAAGTGTCCAATGTAATTACATTGATAGCTATGCCCAACTCAATCAAAATGTTATGTATATCCTTATTTCATATATAAATAGAAATAATAGGGCTTCCAAGATCTCCATATTTGGGTAGTAAGAGTTTTCCTATTAATAAATCAACAAGTTTCCTAGCTACCTAAATAGTCCTGGGGTACTGCTTCTTTCTTCTAGGTTTTTTAAAACATAATAGTTTGATTAACTTGTTTAACTTTTGAATATCCTTAATTGCTTGTAATAATGGTATTTCAATATTCAATCTTCTTAGTTCTTACACCAATTCAGATTCCTTAAGTTCTATGGTTTCTTTAAGTCTTTCTAGAAATGGAATCTTAGTAGAATTTCTTTCTGGTTCCTTATCTTTTTCTTTGTCATCTTCCTTAAGTGTAACTATGCTAAGGGTTTTATCTTCTTCTATCATCTCAGTGCTTATAATAGGTGGAATGATAATTATTTTTCCAGATATGGTTTGAATTTTTTTACAATCCATTGTATTTGAATCAACTGATTTTGCTAGTTCTATTTTGTATATAGGGGTTGTTTGTTTATTTCTTGGGTTTGCTACTGGTTGTGCTAGCCTTTGTGTTTGGATTATGTTTTTAACCTATGGATTTTATGCTAGAGGTCCCATTATGGCTTGTTGGTTCTGATTTGGATATGTCTTCCCTTACACATAATTATTAGGGCCCCATCTAGGTTGTGGCCAAGCATAAGGATTTCCTTGACTAGCCCAAGGTTACTAATGTCCTTGAGTATACCAAGATTGACTTGCCCAATCTTGAGGATGCCATGTGGGTTGAAGGGCCCAAGGTGGCTATCTCTAACTTTATGGTACTATTTGAGCTTCCCATGGCATCATCTAGGGATTAGGAGCTGGTCTTGGCATAAACTATCCTTGGTTAGGTTATCTCTTAACAAAATTTAATTCTTATGTGGTGGATGATGTATTGGTTTGTTTGAGCTGATTTTTTATGAGTGGAAGAAGAGAACAAGCATGAGTATCATGTTCTTTATATTCATAGACAAGACATACTTCTAATTTATCTAAAGGACATTTCCTTATTGCATACGTCTTCCTACATCTAGGACAATAAATGGCTAATGGTTCAAGTTGGGCATTCGCTTTAGCTTGAAATCCATCCATGGTAGAGGTTAATTAAACTAATATGTCTATTTTAAAGTTTTCCAATTCATCCATCAATTTATTCATATCTGGATTTGAATTTTTAACTATTTTCCCTTTTCTAGGTCCACCCCTTATCCTTGAATAGTTTCTACAAATTTCTATGATTTCATCCATTCTTAATTGAGCAACGTTTCCTCCACCAATTAAATAAAGGATTTCCATAGATTCATCATCTAGACCTTTGAGGAAAATGGTTTTACTTAAATCTTCTTGAAGTATAAATCCACATCTTTTACTCACAAAGAGGAATCTATCCAAATAATCTTCTATATTTTCATCTTCTTCCTATTTGATTTTGAAAAATTCTTCCTTTCAATTTCTTCCTCTACAATAATCTTGATATTTGTCTATGAAGACAATTTCCATTTGTTCCCAATTGGTAATAGAGTTAGATGTTAATCCCATAAAACACCTCATTGCTGCATCCTTCAGAGTAGATGGAAACAACTTCAGTTTTTGATTATCTATTTTGTAATCATAAGTCTGACATAGTACTTTAAACTCAAATAGAAATTGGTCAGGATCCTCAAATGAAATTCATATAAATGTGGGAAAGTGTGTGGGTGAAATGTTTTTCATAGTGGTTTCATCATCCTTGATTTGTATGGGATAGGTAAAGGTTCTCTCAGGTTCTCTTCCAGCTTCTTGTGCCATCTCTCTAGTATTTTCTAGTCCCTTCTCCCAATCAATGTGGTATGTGGTCTATTTTGGGGATGGTGAAAAGTTAGGAGTAGGAGGTTGAATAATCAAATTAGAATCAAAACTTTCCCTTAATGGATCTTGAGAAATAATCCTCCTCATTAAGGTTCTACTTAGTTATAGTGACTGGTCCAAAAATTTCAAAAATGGCAATTTTGCTTCTTGTCTTGTAGGAGATAATGGTGCCTCCAATTCTTACTCAACGTCCTTTCTTAAACTAGAGGATGATGGAAATTATTATTCAAATATTTTGGGGAGAAATATAGCCTTGGAGTCTTATGGTCTACTCATAAATTAGGTAAAATTTATTTAATTACTAAATGAATGATTGTTACTCTTGTTGACATGTAATTATAACATTCCAACTAGTGAGTCCCCGATAATGGTGCCAAAAATGATGGGCATCATCATTCCCTTCATTTAATCAACTTTATGTTGATGTCATATTTAACTAGGGCTATGTCTAAAGCTATATGTAACAAGAAGAATCGTAGCGATTTAGTAATTGATTGTAGGTATTTGTATTTTTTTTCTTTTTATTTTGGGGGATTTTTAATGTCTTGAGGACTTCTTGGTTAAAACATTATTGGAATCAAACTATGCAATTTTTTTTAAAGTAGATACACATTATAGAAATGAAATAGATCACTAGAAATAAACACACTTTTGCAAAATGAAATGGATTGCTGAAAATAAACACACTTTTGTAGAGTAAAATAGATTGCTAGAAATAAACACACTTTTGCAGAATGAAATAGATTGCTAGAAAATGATTGCAAATAATTGAGAATTTAATCTAAAATGCCTATAGGAACAAATTTACAACAAATTAAACTTTAAGGAGTTGGAAGAATTTATAAATTTAACAGAGTTACCTATTTGCTTTTGTGAATAAAATATAAATACCGACCAAAAATGAAGATCTTGGTTCTTTGGAGGAGTGGGCCCTTACTCCGCCTAGAAACATGATTGAACAATTTAATTTTCTTTCAAAATAGAAATGGCTATTTCATCGATAAAATGTTTTGTATTACAAAAATATACTAATCTATCCTTTTCTCTCTATTCTTCAATGATTTTCTATTACTTCCTAAATTCCTAACTCTATATATATAGATGCTTTGATGGCTATAACTATTTCATAGATATGATGGAACTGAATCATACCTAAAATAGATGCTAAATCAAGATGTGGATGGATGTCTAATTGTGTGATAAATGTCTTTAATTTGCAAGTATAGAAATTGGGAATCTACTCCTAATTCAATGGGATCATTGACCTGACAAATCACCGACTGTTTGGAATAGATCCTTATCAGTTTCATATCTAGCCACAAAAGTTATGGAGCTTATCTACAGGAGCACCAGAGCTAATTTAGATAATTTTGGAGCTTAAATATAGAGTTCTGGAGCTAAGTCTAAAAATGTGACAACTTGAAATAGTATCGTGGAGTTTCAGAACTAAGCTGAATTCATTCCAATGCTTCCGAAAACATGCAATCCACTTCATATTTTTTCTTTAGCCTGATGATGACCTATTTTATTGCAAAACTTGAATTTTACAACACACTTGTTAGGAATTACAGGTTTTCAAATGTTAGAATCACAATCAACAAAAGATGGATAATTACGTTCTAACTCATCTCAGATCAAAATAAAAGTTAAAAAATGCAATCAAACTTAATAGAAAGAGAGAGTAAGATGAGGTCATTTATTATACATTTATCGGGCATATCCTAGCCTCATCACTACTCACACTAGTAGAGTAACATTTTATCCATCTAATATTATCCACAAATCTTGAGCTGCTTCTCTAACCAATTAAAACCAACTAGCATATGTAGGTGTTGAAGTCACCATAGGATCAACCACCTACATATTATCATAATATAATATCATGTCATCTAATATATCATGATGATCTATCACCATACTAACCCATATAACATATAAAAAATAAAAAACCAAAATTACATTAGATCACACACACACACACACACACACACACACACACACACACACACACACACACACACACACACACACACACACACACACACACACACACACACACACACACACACACACACACATTTAAAATCATACATTTATCTATCATGTATCTATATCTATCTACATAATATCAAAACAATCACAATAAATCACATCTTACTCACCAATAGTCATTCTATCTGCTCAACCACCATGCACCTTTTATTTAGCATGGTTCTATGGTGGTGTGAAACCTATATAATGGATAGGTTGACTCACATGAGCATGTTTTACTCCATTATGAATCTACCTCACAATCGACCAACTCAATGCAAGTTATGTTATTAGATCTCCCTAAGGTTTTGCTTGTGGTCATGGTTATATCTTTGGTTGTATTATAGACCATATCTATCTTCACATTTGTGGTAATGGTTGTATTATCTATTGTTCTTATGAAAAACATAGTACTCCCCCTCCCTTGGTCATAGCTTGGACTCCTCACATTCAACATCATCATATAAAATACCTTACTCGATGAAGCCATATAATGGAAACCTCTATTAGTATACTCACACCTCCCACACCATGTTGCTCCCTCATGTGTGGGGCCCAAAATATAGGAACCTTGATAAGATATATTAAATGTGGGAACCCAAAGTACCATAGTAAATGATGTATTAGATATGTCTCCACCCACTAAGTATAGTGTCTTGTAATCCTTAGTCAACCCTATGCCTAAAAATTACTTGGACATGATCACCAAGAATCTACCCTACCCTAATATGGGTGACAAATAATATGACCTTGAGTCACACTCCATAACAATGAGACATGTGGCATAACACAAACCACATGGTCCTATGTCTACCTCCTCCCACATGAGAAGGTATCATCTATAACATGAGGTAATCATGTTAGCCTATACATTAGAAATCTCTCATAAATCTAGTTGGAAATAAGTATAATATGCCCCATAGTCTACTATCCCCTAGATAAATTGCTATAAAAAATGTGCACTAATTACACCCAAATCATACAACTTAAATCATATAATGTGCCCCACTCTAACATCAATCAACATAAATATATAATATATAAAGGGATATTCATTTTCAAATTATGATAGATCAATAATTTTTTCACATGTCTAATAATGGCCTTCTAAATATCTAGAATGACCAAAACATACACATCAAAAAGACACACCACCATCCTAGGTTGGTCATATCTCTCTAAGCCTATTGCCCATATAGCCAAATTTTGCCTATAATCATCTAAATCTAGAGTATTACACACCACTAGAGTGCTAGTAATCAATAATCTTAATAAGGCATGCCCATATTTTAAGGTCATACCCACATTAATGGTATCCCCATCTACCGCCCATATAAATGTATTAGTTAGTCTCCCCATGTTCTTAGGAACATGTAAACTAACTCATTATTTAGTGAGATACATCACATCTCCATGAGCCCACCAAAGACAAGTGTATTAATCTAAGCTTAATACATGGTAGATAATCTATCTATTATATATAGTAACCAAAGTGAATTTACTAGTCTCTAGACTCTCTATTACCTTTATAAAATTCTAAAAAATATATCACCTATTAGATATCTATCCAAAAATTGACATAAATCATATCTTAAAAACTAAAAACTAAATAAATGATAAAATTAACTACTTCATTGGCCATGTACAATGTTACATCATCCCCTCATTTTTCATCTTCCTGACTATATCAACAATGCAAGAATTACATTAGCCATGTATTACACTCAACACTATCAGCCATGTTACTAGACTACATCAGGCTTATCAAATTCATATTATATCAAACTTTACATACTATATCATCCCTTTCTATAAAATAAGTCATCTAGAGTGTATGTTGTCAACCATCTTTATATGCTATTGAGCAAGAATTACATTCTTAGCCACCCTCAATATAACTATATTGACCACCATAAATGGTATTTGCCAATCATGAAAATCCTCCCTTTTTAACTAGATCATCTTGGTTGATATCTTATTATTTATGTGGAATTTTTTCACTAATCATCATAAATACCCTTGACATTTTATCTCCTACCCATTTATCATTTTAATTTTTACTATATTACTACACTTTCTAGGGTAATTTTCACTACATGGATTTGCCCCAACATCTACTTTTCCTAATATATTACATTTTAATTCAAGAATGTTACAAGATAAAAATAAATTCATCCCATACCTAGACTACTCCAGCTATAATTTCAATCCATCCTATAGCATGTCCTCGTCCTCACATACTAGTTGTCATTTCTCTCTTTACTATGTTTGGAAACATAGAACTCTGATGTCCAAAAATAACAAATGTGTAAATAAATAGTAATTTACCCATTTTATAGTAATTTTTTTGAAATTTGAAATTATTTATTAAGAAATTTTGTGTCTTTCTCATGAATTTGTTTCTATTAGTCCATTTCACAAATAGAAATAATCTCTAGAATCTTGAAAAACTAGAGAATTTTTTAGTACTAGCATCATATTTTTGTAAAAAAATATAATCTATCTTATTTTTTAAGTTTGTCTCTTCTTCCTTGTTCCACAAATATGTCCTCTTCCATGGAAATAAGGTAATTTAAGGTACATATTTACTTTCATTTATATTTCACTTTCTACTCCAATTTGTTATCTTAGTTATCATTTTTTATTTTCTTTCTCGAAGCACCATCCCATGTGTACATTCTAGTGACATGTGATGAAATTCAAGTGGGGTATATTATACACAGAATATTTTTAAACTTTATCATTTAATCACACTTTATTGCTCGAAAAAAGGTATCAATTTTCAATCTCTTTGAGTGAACACCTTAAAGGATGCACCATAAAATGGGTGGGTAGACCATTGCTCCTTTGCAAGAGACATTATTGTTAAATATACCATGCTTATATCCACTACAAAGCCAACACACTCTATCCCCTAAGAAATATTCCTCATAATATCCCCTAACTAAACCAAGACCTATATTTTATGACTATATCAGCCTAGGTAAATGTATTAAGAAAGTTACGACATACACTTCACAACTAAGTTAGCCTTGGCCAACCTAGTTCAAGGTTAAATAGTAAATTTTGAACTACATCAAGGTTAGATGATTTCATAGACTAAAATTTCAAGAAGGGTTAGGATCCCTCACCACTATAAATACAAGTCCCATTTAAATCTAATAGAGAGGAACATTCATTTTTTGCACTATTATTTCTCCCAATTCTATTTAAGTCTACATCTAGAGAAGCCATTGCTTAGATCTTATCTTGGAGGGAATAGATTGTATTATGGAGACTTGGATGTAATAATAGGATTAATTTCATCCTAGACATTGATTTAATAATTGTGATACTTACAAACACAAAAATCTCTTTTAGAGCACCATTGGCCAAGGGAAGGATTAAGGATAAATAAGTTTTATTCAAGGTAAGTATTTATAACCATATTTATTTAATTTTATGGATATATATTTCATAATTAATAGCTTGAATGGATGTATAACTCCTTTTTAAAATCTCCTATACACTTATACTTAGTGTGGCTATAGGGTTTTTTGAACTTTACATTTCCCACCTTAGAAAACCTAGGCCCTCATTTTCCTATTGTGGTTTCTTACCCTTTTTAGTTTAATCATCCTAATTATTTGTGTTTCTAACTTTGAAATATTAGACTATATTAAATATTATAATACCTAGTTAGGGTTATTCTATTTATCAATTACCTAGAGGCTTTATAACCCTCTCCATTGATGTTATGTTATAAGTCCTCCTCTAGCTAGGTTTAACATATCCATTTATTCATACCCCAATATAACTAAGTATCAATAGGCTTTATTTTATTTACCTTATTTGATTTTTTATATCTTATATAGGATAAGTTTCACTTTAGTCATATTTCATTGCATACAATTCTTCCACCTACATATGTGTGTGAAATAGTGACATGTTGATATAGATGATTCTTATCCTAACTTACCCTTGGCATGAGCATGCAAATGTAACAATGCTTTATAAAATAGCTCTATCAATTTATAATATGCAATGTATAAATTTTAGAAACTCTTGAAATGTGATAATGTTTTTCCTCAAATTCCTTATAATAACTTATTTATATAGGGATTTCTTATAATTTGAATTAAAAATATAGTGGTACACATAAGAGACATAAAAAAACTTAAAGGGGACTCAAAATACTTAAAGGGGTCTCAAAGGACTTAAAGTGGACTAAAAAGACTTCAAGTGGGAACTTAAAAGAGTTAAAAGGGTTTATAGAATCATAGAAAATCTTAAAGTAAAAAGGGGTTATAAAATCATAAAGTAAAAAGTGGTTATAAAGTCATATAAAATCATAAAGTAAAATGGGGTTATAAATTCATATAAAATAATAAAATAGGGAAATATAAAAAAAATGCACCATTAAGTGTTTAATTATTAGCTAAGACTTATATAAATAAATAAATTAAAAATACATTATAAAATAAGTTTTGTGCCAAATTTGGTTGTCTAAAGTTGCTTCCCCTTTAATCTAACATTTTTATGAAACTAAAAATACTAAATGAAAGAGATAAAGAGATTGAAAACCTCATATAAAAAGTTTTGATGTAGATGTATTATGTGCCATTATGATCCATAGTGATCCTACAAAATGAGATGTGTGTAATTATATTTTATTCTTCAAAATATAACTATAAATGAAATATTGTAAATATCATCCTATGAACAACTACATATGTATATGTGCCATGGAGAAGTAGGAATGCCATAGAAAAAAAGAGAGGACTTATAACATCTATTCATTTCCTATCTAGATAAATGGATAATATTTTAAGTGGTCAATGTAATGAATAAAACCATTAAGAGACACATAAAATTCAATGTACTAACTATAATATTTGGAAAAAAATTATCTTATCTTAAAAACTTAGAGGATTGAGGGTGATCAATCACCAATTTTAATTGTACACGTATTTAATAAATAACACCCATTAAGGGATACAAAGACCTAAATTTAAATCAAGATAGTCTTTGTAACCCCAAGATAAATAAGTTGGAATCCAAAACAAAATTGTAGGCTATAGTGTTGGAGAGTGCATAATTTCTAAGTCATGCACTATACACTTTAACTAAATCAATCAATGTAGTTGGATTTATATTCAATTATCACTTTATTCTTGAATGCGTAGTCAAAATAGAATGGATGTCATCCATGCCCATACCATGTCCATAGATATAAACTAGTTTATAGTATATGCCACAAGACTATATTATGCTCTTTCAAATTTAAAAAATTGTATAATGAACATGAATATGTATCATTCCCCCATAGATAAATGTGAAATCTATATTTGTATGTAGATGCATATTTGCAAATTTTATTTGAAACTTATGCATGAATTTGTATCGTGCACTCAAAATTTTATGATTTTTTACTTTTTTCCTATAATGTGAGTGCATGTGCATGGCATATACTCCCATAACGTGTACCAATGTCTAAATTTTTAGAACCTTTTACAATATTTTAAACTATAATGTGTAATATTTTTGAATCTATAATGTGATTTATAATTTTGATTATATAAGCAAGGCATATGCCCCTAATACTATAACAATATCTAAACCTCTAAGGTCACATTATGGTATGATGACTGATTGCATATCAATTTTTTAGTAAATTTGTAGATTTTGACTAATGTTTTCCCCCTTTCAAGGCAATGGGTGATATTAGTGAATTTACTGGCTCAAAAGATAGAATAAGTTGTAAAAATGGGATCAATTATAATAATTAGTATATTGCATATGAAAATTTGAAATTCATTGTCATATTAGTCACAATAGAGTATATATTATATAATAGTAAATATTTGCATGTGACTATAAAGTTTGGTTGCAAAAGGCAATAGTGCTTGTGTTGTTAAGTATAAAATTCACCCATTTGTAAAATTGGTGTTAATAATTGAATAACATTATGATGTGGAATAATATGTCATACATTTCTTGATGTAATTTAAGGAATGCATTTTTTTTATGAATAGATCTCGAGATACCACTTTTTAAAGTTTCAGGCTATTAATTGAATTAAGTGTGCACTAAACATTGTAATTTAATATTGGAAAAAATTAAACTCAGAAATAGATAATAGAGTGAAAATTAATTTGATTTTAATTATTATGTTCATTAATATTTTAGCTCTGAGTGTTTTGAGATGATAAATCAATTACCTACATTGTAATTTTGATTTGAGTGCTTGTAGACTGTGATTTAGTCATATATAGTAGGTGATTAGGTATGTATTGGAGTTATATCATTTTTAGTGGTTATCATCATCTATTTGTATATTTAATTTTTATAAGTTTGACTATTTTTAACACTTCAAGATTTTAAAAATGTGGAATTTGACAATTTTATCCCTTTGGGATAGAATCATCCATATTTTGATGTTTTTATCCTATGTTGGAAATTCTTATCTATTTTATTTTTATACATTGGTTGATGTTGTCCTTTAAAATTTTGATTATTTTTCTCAAATTTTTCATTGTATATTGCATTTTTCCTAGGTTAGATAGTAATTAGACTTTATATGTTCAATATTTACAACATGACTTACACTCATGATAGTTTTAGTATGCGATACACATGAGTACTTTATTAGAGTTGGGTTTTCTTGATGTAGATTAGCATGTACTAGAGGAGGTTGGTCTTGCATGTTGGTTGATTGGGAAAAATTACATATATTATGCATCTAATGATGGCATTAGTGAAGTGTTGGAATCATGACACTTGTACATTTGGGTTGCTAACATGTGAGATGACCATCACTTTAGAGGATGTGTGGTACATTTTATAGCTTCCAATTATTGGAGAGAGTCCCATAAAATAGGTCTAAGGTATATACATCAATCACATAGATTAATGATAGGTAGACTTGAGGGTGTTGATTAGGGTGGTACTATGTTATTAGAGTATATTGTGTGAGTAGATTTTCTAAAATTGATACAATTAAAATGTTTCATATTAGAATTGATCATAGTAGTGTATGGCAGTTTTATGTTTATCTCCTATCATATGTATCATATAGTTTGAGCTATTGAGTATAATCATGCAAGATAATTATGGGGGAATAATATGTTAGCCCATTTATATTGAGGGTTGTACATATTTATATTGGAAGTACATGAAGGTAGTATTGACCCTACTACTTTGTTTCATGTATACACATATGAGCATATTACTATGGTTTACCCTTTGATGTCCCTCATCAAGATTGGGTTTAACCTAATATAATTGTAGCTTGATGGGTGATACCAAATTAGAGGGTATTGAGTACTATGGAATATGGGACATGACCTTAGGATGGTCAAGAGTTGTGATGTGTGAAAGTTAGCATATGGATATAGGATCAATTTATTGATGTATATGATAGATTTAAAAATGAGTGAGTGATTCATCAGTTTGGGTTGATTTAGGATGTCACTCTAGTGGCTTATCCATGGATGCACAGTGTTAGAGTAGATATTAGAGAATATTCAAGACTAGGTCCCACATGCACATATTTGGATCCTCATACAATTATTGAGTAAGATCTTATTATTCCTCTAGTAGATGGTGATGATGTAGGATGAATAACAACCTATATACAGTGTTGGGATAATGCCTGATGGGATTTATTATTTCTTATTTTACTGGATGATCATGTTGTTATTCCCCCATCATGGGGTGGAGGGAATTGGGATAGATTAGGTGCACCACTTATACTACAGCCTACAACATAGCTTATTGGTGGAGATGTCCATAGT